>HF972954.1:50227-61694 GCA_000604185.2 Neurospora sublineolata FGSC 5508 | reverse complement strand
GGCGGTTCTCACCAGGTTGAGGTACATCTAGGCCAGGACCATCCTTATCGTACAACTGAGACTTTCTCTGCATGTTACGTCCTCTCCGGTCATCATCATCCACAGGCTCTTCGGGCATCTTGGGGAGATCAAAGTACTCCTGAGGCTGTTGGATAGTCGGAGCAGCCGATGAAGGGTGAGTAGGCTCGCGAGGAGTGCTGGCAGGGGTGGAAGAGGGCGAAGAAGCATCGTGAATAGAAGCCTGCATAGGCTCGGGGATATTAGCGAGACCAAGGCCCGTGGAAGCCTTCTTTGATACTGCAGAATCCGAGGGGCTAACGGGCTGGGTAGGAGAAGCGAGAGGCTTGAGACCGTCCTTCTGGGCGGCAACAGGAGGCTCCCTTGGCGAGCCAGTCAGAGTCTTCTCCGAGTCGCTTGTTTCGTTGTCTGATGTCGCATTTGAAGAGGGATCTTGAACAGAGATTCTAGGTGGTCTGCCTCCACGAGGAGACAGCGGTCCGTTTGGTCCATTACCAGGTCTGGCGTGAGTGGGATCGGGAGACCTGGGCATGGAACCTTGACGAGGAGGAGGTCCGCGCAATGGAGCTGGAGAAGGAGTGGCCCTGGGCATAGATCGAACCGAGGCAGCATCACTGGCAGTGTACTGAGTTACCGGGCGGAAAGGATCATCTTGCGGGTTGAGAGTGCGGGCCAAAGAGTTGAGTGATGACTGAGAACCATGGGCATCAGGCGGCAGAAGATAAGGGCTGGACAGATTCATGTCCATGGACATCTGCTGGCGGTTGAATCGCGATCCGTTGGCGCCGCCGCCTTCCTTTTCGCCTCCCTTGCCGGGCAGCAAGCTTCTCCGTTTAGCTCTGCCTCCGCCCACGTTTTCGCCCAAGCCGAAATCCAGGGATTTATGAGGGTCATGGGCCTCCTCAATCGCCAGCTTCTTCATGTTTCTCCGATGGAGGTAGAAGAAGACACTGAAAGCAGCTACAAGCGGGATACTAGAATGTTGTGAGTGGATTTGCATCAGCTTGACCATGTGTCGGTAGACTCACCAGAGACCCAGCACAATAGGAATGGTCAACTCCGAACCGCCCACGGGCTTTTCGCAAAGATTCGGGTTTGCAACGCAGTCCTTGTCCGAGGAAGAACTAGCAGCGCGGGCAATGAGAACGGGCGTGGGGATTTGAGATCCCAACGTTGCCGAACCTATTCCCATGCTGCCGTGACGTGTGACGACTGGGACTCGGCGTCCCAAGCCGTAATGAAGCCTTCCAACATCTCCCTCCATTTTCACCAATCGTGATACCCGTTCTCGATGTAATCCAACGCTGAAATGACCAAGCTAATAATGTCGTCGTAATGTCTGGTGCCGACTCGAAAGGGTTCGCAATGTCGACTCTTTAACGCAAACGATAAAGTGCTGTCATAACATTTATGCCACGGAAATAATTATGCAATTTTCAGTAAGTGATTGCTGGTTGGCGATGGCTGTCTTTCCAGAGGCAGAAGATGGCAAGTCGAGATGGTGTATGTCCAAGAACGGTTCCAAAAAAGAACGAGGATATACTGGCGACGGATGAAGATCGAGTAGTAGTAGCAGTAGGATTACGATGTGGGAATTGGTGGTGTTGTTGGTGGTGATGGCTTCGCAAAAAGGAGTGGACTATTCAAGGTCAAGCCGAGAATATTGGAATCGCAAAAGAGTGTCGAAATTGACTTGGGACGATCGGTAGTTCGTCTGATCAGGTTGGAGTTGTGTGTTGATTGCGGTGGTGGTTAAAGAATGGCACGCCCTGCGGCAAAGCAGAAACAGACGACTTTTGGAAAAAGAGAGTGTAATATCCACGCGTCGAAAGAGCGTGAATAGTTGGAAACCGTGAAGACGTCTACACCGCGGAGAGAGCGTGGGCGTGGGTGGAGGAGGAGGAGGAGTGGGAGGAGGAGAGGAGGGGAGGAGGAGAAAGAGCGACTTGAGGAAAGGAGATGAAAAGAGAAATGGAAGGGAAGGTGAAGGCCACGAGAATCCGGGACGGTGCGGCACTCACTACACAGAGCGGCACTGCCCGGCCGTGCAGCGTTGAGTGCTGCCGTGTGGAAGGCACGCTTGTTGGTTGCACGCCAATTCGCCCACACGAGCGAAAGGAGAGGGAGAACAGTGGAGGCGGAGAAGGGAGCGGAGACTGTCAGGCCCAGCAGGCCTACCTAGGTAGGTAGCAGACCAGGGACTGGGTCCCTGTGGACCGCTCTCCTTCAGGCCCGGCCTGGAAGCCAAGGAAGCATCCTGCTGGATATTCCAGGGTATGCACCACCAGTGCAGTTGCAGCGGCGCTCCTAGTTCTACCTCTAGCACTGCAGGCTCGATTGCGCCGTGCAGGGGGCGGCACATGTGGAAAAAGAGAAGGGACGACACGCATTGAAAAGGGAGCGAGCATAAAAATCAACTTTGACCCCAGTCCGGGGCAGGAGCATAGGAGCTTCTTGGCTTCGTCGAGACTCTCGGGATTGTCCGGTTTGGTCTGGTCTGGGAGACAGCCGACCTTCACTTGTATTAAAGCAATTCCATGTTAGTGCGGATGACTAGAAGGTATTCATCCACGGCCGCCCGCGATCCTCCCGTCAGCGGCTGCGCGATTGTTCACACCAATTGTCCATTTTTGGTCCTGAATTTTGCTGCGCAGGTGTGGCCTGCTCGACGAATAGAAATTGCTCATCTCACCTTCAATCAAAGGGGTCTCCTCGCATCCTTTTTGTGCACAACTGCTTCGTCCACCAACGGGGAGGCTCGCCGTCGTGGGATGGCCCATTGTGTCTTTCCATGCCCCTGGTTCAGGAGGTCAATGCACGGGATTCGCACGACGGGACCTCGACCGGGATCACAATCGCTTTCACTCATGAACCGTGATCTCTGAGTGGCTGACACCATCGCCAACATCCACTCCTAGGCCAGTCCTATTCGTCGGATTCGCAAGGTGGGAGCGGAGGATACTTCGGTACAAAATGCATTTGCTGCTCCGGGCGGGCCAGGTGCTGCAACACACCGCCCCATTTTTCCAGGTACAGCCGGGCCCGGCTCGCCAATCACGGCCCAAGGCGGTTTCAAAGAAACGCTCCGCTGAGAAAGAAGCGTCGTTGGAGAGAGACGACCCCTGGTCTGATATGCAGGAACAAACCTCCTTGAAAGCCACTGGCTCCTCTGGGCTCCTCTCGTCGAGATGGCGCTAAATCTCGCCAGGACACAGCCGAGTGCCACACGGCGACTGGCTAAGATGTGATACCTGCCTTCGCCCTAGCTCGACGCTGTGGCTGAGAAGTACCTCATCTTAGTGCTCGTCCGGTAATAAAATCCCCAAGTGGGACGTTGCTTTGCCGAGATGATGGCCGTGTCAGCACCTCTCCAAATTCAGGGGACGCCGAGACGGGGGTCGGGATGGAGAGAGGGAGGGAGGCACACTGGGAGGACGAGGACGCCAACCGAACCAGCTGCTCGAGTCGTTTTGATCCATCGGCCTCTCCCGCCAATGGCCAAGACAAAGTCGGTTCGGTTACAAATATCTCTAGGCTAGCACGTAAGGACTAGGTCGGTTCGAGCCTGTTGAAGGCGATGAGGATGGGAGGGAACGGAAAAGAACGAGAAAGGAAGGCCAAACGAATAGACAACCCCGACCCGAGAAAGAATGAAATGCTTCGAACGCCGGTCGAAGAACATATAGGAGATTCACAAGGAGTGCCGTTGGAATCTTGGCTCAAATTGGTCATGATTCACCATCTGCAGAAAAAGGAAAGAATTCATTGCATCTGCCGATCGTCGTTGAGATACTGCGCGTACTGCGTAGTGTAGACCTATACATAGCCGCAGTCGCCTCGCTGTCCGAAAGACGTGCCCAGCCAGTACTAACCGATCGATCATTTGAATTTCAGTTCTTATTGCCGCGCAATATCCTTTGCCAATGAAGATTGACATTTCTCTTGACGGATGCTTTTGACCCTGCCTTGTTGTTTCTTTCTGCGATTCGTTCTGCAAAGGAAATTCCGGGAATGGCCTCTCTCTTCGGTTTCTCCCCACACACTTCCAGGTTTGGTTCTAGTGCACGGTGTCCACCATCTCGGGCTCCCCTTCCTTGCGGAGACGAAATCAAAGTTGACCCCATCCACTCCATACAAAAAGCCCACCGACAACGCTCAGCAAATAGCTCGTGGGCGAGGGGAGAAAGCGGAAAAGCCAAGGAAATCATCCGTACACTACCTACAATAGCTCGACGTGGATATTGTTTCACAGCGTATCGTATGGGATATCGTTTGCGTCATCGATTGTAGCACAGCGTTCGGAGGTTCTTGACTGGATGCCATGTGGTCGCACAAACACGTTCATCGAATGTCCGAAGCGTCCTTCTTCAGACAGACTTGGCGGCACGTAGTACTGGGAGGCAATATCAAAGACAAGACATGTGGTGATATTGGGATTGTGCACCTGAAACTATCTACTCAATCAAACATCCCGAAACTCAAACCTGGAAAACGACCTGTTCCGACAACAGGGTTACTGCTCTCCCTGCAGAATCGAGACCGCCGCTCACGTGGGCTGGGTCTGGCCCTCGTGATGATTGATTAATTGCCTTCACATCGTACTGTAAAAGGCAGGCGCATACTCGACCAGCCAGTTCTTCTCAATCTTGGTGATGTCCCGGATAAACGTTTTCTCTCCGGACTCCATGATCTCGTGGAAGATGACCCAGTCAGCCTTACGGTTGAACATGAGCGAGCTGGGATGGGCGTGCAGCACCGTGGTGCCCGACACGTTTCGGAAGGACCCGTCTGGCTGCATGCGTGCAGCATGGGCAAAGTAACCCGTTGTCAGGCATCGTCGGATTTGCTCCGCCTTGTTGACTCCAGCTGCTGCTGCTTGAGCGACTGGCGAGTCATCCTCGGTGATCCCAAAGCGCTCAAGCCACCTTCTCAGCTGCGCGCGAATGCTCATGGCACGTGTCATGGCCTTGAAGTTGATGAGGTTATCGTGACAGAACCGAGCCTCTTTGCGTCCCTTGGTAACGAATGCCTGGTAGACGTTCAAAAGCGTAAGATGGTCACCTTCATCAGCAGCGAACTTGCGCTTCGCGCTCTCTGCTTCTTCCTTTCCGCCGTCGGGCTGGACCCAGATGGAACCGCCCAGGCTGGTCATGGCTGCAATTGTCAACATCTCGCCAAGGCAACCGAAAGAAGGGGCGGAGAGAAGGGTCTTGGCCATCATTGGTTCAACGGCCAGCTCAGCCATCCTCAGGCCCAGCGGCTTCGTGAGTTTGGCGTAATCATCCAAAGCACCAAGGGAGTACAGCAGCTCCAAGGCCCGCGTCATGAGCTCAGCAGGGGGTGGAGTGAGGAAATCAAAGCGCAAGACATTGTCAATGCCCAGTGCCTTGAGCTGAAGAACGAAAGGTGCCAAGTTTGAGCGCTGAATCTCGGGAGGGTTCGCATCAGGGAGGACCTGGTACGCTTGCTCGGTATAGAGGCGGAAGCATTTTCCGGCTTTCGTTCTGCCCGCTCGCCCGGCACGCTGGGCCGCAGAGGCTTTGGATACGGGGGTCGCGGTCAGTGTCTCTATGCCGGTCTGGGGATTGTATGCCCGCAGCTTGACAAAGCCGGAATCAACGACATAGACGATGCCATCAATGGTTACCGAGGCTTCGGCGATGTTGGTCGAAAAGATCACCTTTCTGAAATTGGCCGGAGCTTCATCAAACACGTACATCTGCTTCTCAGTCGGGAGGCCAGCATAAAGCGGCAGAGGCAAGATAGCTTCGGATCCTGCGGGCAACTGGGCCGAGCGCTCCGAGACAGTTTCGACGGCCTTTTCGATCTCGTCTCTGCCGGTCAGGAAAACAAGGATGTCGCCCTTTGGTTCGTTGGTGTGAATGTCGAAGACGGTCGAGATGGCCTTCTCGAGATAGTCCTCGGCGGGTTTCTCGAGGTACAGAATATCAATGGGGTAGGTTCGGCCTTCTAAGCTGACGATGGCGCCGACTGGGGCATCCTGCTTCTCGTCAGACTTGACATTGTCAGCGGACTTGGCCTCGTCAGTGCTATCGGAGAAGAACCTGAGAAATTCCTCGGCTTGCAGAGTTGCACTGCTGATGATGATCCTCAGCTCGGGGCGCTTCTTGCGGATCTTCTTGAGCAAGCCAAGCAAGATGTCGGAGCTGATGGACCGCTCATGGGCTTCATCGATCATGATGACGGAGTAGCGAGAAAGCAAGGGATCAACGAGCGCCTCTCTAATCAGAAGACCGTCAGTGAGGAACTTGATGCGGGTTGCTTCGGAGGTGACATCCTCGAAGCGGATGGAGAAGCCGACTTCCTTTCCAAGTTCACAACCAAACTCTTCGGCGACTCTGATGGCAACCGTGGTTGCAGCGACACGGCGAGGCTATCACAACGTTAGCATAACCGCTTCGAGCTTGTTGTTTGGATGTATCAAGGACAGCGCATACCTGAGTGATTGCAATGACCTTCCCATCAGCACACCATCCTGCTTTCTCAAGGAACTGGGGGATTTGCGTACTCTTTCCCGAACCGGTCTGACCGACGACGATGGTGACAGGATGCGTTTCGACCGTGTACAGCAACGCCTCGCGATGTTTGGCGATGGGCAAAAGTGCAGATGGCTTGTGCAAGGCGGGAATGAAACCCGCGTCAAGTCCAAGATCGGCTGCCATTTTGAGGAAAGCTCAAAGATTCAGCGAGATGAAAAGTGTTAAGTTCAGAACAACGATAGTAGCAATGACCAGGAGATGTCGACTTGTACACGATACTCGCTCGAACTGAAGTAAAGCTACAACAGTCTGAGGCGGCCGATGATTTGTACAGTGATCTATCACAACACCTGATAAACGTCAACGTCGTCGGCATTCCCCGTCTTCTGAAATTTGCTTCAGTTCAGTTATAATTTTCCTTGGAGAGCGAGATATGCCTTGAGTCACTGTCGAGTCATCCAAGGGGTTTTCAATGAATGTTCAAAAGGGAAGGTCGAGGCTTGGTGAGTCGTTACTAGCACCTGACCGACTGCAGTCACAGTCCAGTTGCCGTGATGGTTGACGTCGCACAAAGTGTGGCGCCATAGGATACTGTGGCGCACGTGAAACCATTCAGCGAGTTCAGTTCAAGCGAGAAAGGTGTCTGGCTCCACTCATTCCGCCTCCCGTCATCGCAGTCATGTGGGCCGCCAGCCCGAACTCTGTTTTCTGTGCCTTCTGCAGCCAGGTTGTCTCCAACTCAATTCCTAACTGTTCTTGCTTCCCGCCTGTCATTCCATCACGCATCCGTCCTGTCCTCATCCATCCACATCATCAGTTGAAAAGCAGCCCCGAACTGACACCTGCCTTCATCTGAACTTTTCCGCGGCCTCTCTGCAGGACAACTCCAGATCCAACTTCTTGAACTCTTGCGCACATTTCGACCTGTGCCCTGCTTCATTCAGTTGTCGCTGTAGCCCCTACTACTACTACTACTCCTCCTCCTCCACCACTTTGGACTTGGACGGTTCTTGATTCTCAGCTTTCTGCGAAGCGCGAAAGACAAAAGACCGGGTAGTGCCAGACTGACGAGAGATCTCTTGCTTGCGCGCTCTGTGGCATCGCAATTCCAATCCTCGCAGTTCTCTTACCGCGCCTATCTTTGTCGCGGCTTGCTTCTCTTCACCTCTAGCTGAAGAAGAAGTCGACGTTCGTTTCTCCTCCTAGTTCTGCGCCTGTTTTCGTTTCGAATTTCCTTTTCATCATCTGCGCAAGTATTGATCTTGCTTCGCTTGCTCCAAGGCGACGCCGTCCACAGCTGAGCAGAGCGAAAGCCATCGCGACAGCCCGCCCGGCCTCGGATTCAGTCTTCGTCTGATTTCTGTGCCTTCAGTTCATCACGAGGACCCTGAAAGGATAACCCCGCGCTTCTTGTCTTGATTGCCCCGCACAAAGGTATAAGCGTGGCGTGAACCAAAAAGGCTACTGACTGTCGCGCTTCCATGCTGAGGTTGTAGGCTATTATCGACCGAGATGGGTAGAGAGAAGAGAACCACTGGCCATGGCGCGGCCAGGGGAGATCATGCCAAAGCACGGCATCAGAGGGACCGCAAGGGAAACATCATGGACTGGACCGCGCCGCTCCCTCCTGGCCTGGTAGCAAAGCCTGACAGGCCACAGTGCTCATCCAGACACAAGTCCTGGTTTGAGTTCATTGAGAATAAGGACAAGAAGAAGAAGCTGGAGATCGAGGTAATGACCGACCGGAACTGGACATCTGTGTGCTGTGCATATGTGAGAGTAATGCGTTGGCTGACAAGCAACAGTTCACCGAGAATCGCGAGCCCCCGCCAGGCTTCGAGTTTGTCCCCATTGGCAATCCCACCTTGACCACTGCTTGTAAAGAGCTTTCCCGAGAGCAAGGTGCCATGATCTTTATCGTCACGGTTTGTTACAAGTTCAGTCATCCGACCTCTAACCTGTCCAGGTTCTAACATTACCCTTCATAGTCCTCCAACGGCCAGTTCTCCAAGGAGCTTAGTCGCCATCTGAACCGTGTTGGTATTCATGTTCGAGAGTCCATTGTCGAACAGGCACGTCAGCAGTTGGGACAAGACTCAGAACTGCCTACGCCTGATACAGGCGCCGGTCAACCGGAGCCCATCCCAGAGAAACAAGAAGATATCAACAAGCAAGCTGACGCAGCTATAAGGGATCTGTTTCCGCGCATACCGAACACTGACCGCCAAATGATCATTGAACACTCGTTCAACAAGGTAGGCGCATCATCCATGCTGCATAAAACCGTCGAGACAAGTTCTTTGAGTGGATTCACATTCTTACCTTTCCCTGTTCTAGGCACGACTACAAGATAAAAAGGATCCGCCGGTCGGTCTTGCTGCTCATGTTACGCTTTCACGTCGTGTTCAGCTTGCTGTTCTTGCTCACATCAGACACAACCACACGAGATATGACAAACTTTTAAGAGAAACAAGCTACGTCAATGCTAGGAAAGCGGTTGAGGGTCTCTGTCTCGACTACCTGGTCAAGTGGCGAGGAGATGAAGAGACGGGCCGCGACCAGCTTGACGAAATCTTGGCCGAAGTTGTCGTCATTTCGGACTCGGAAAGTGAAGACGAGGACGAGGACGAGGATGACGATGATGACGAGGATCAATCTTCTGACGCCTCTTCAGTGGAAGAGGTCTCGCCAGATAAGCAGACTGCGCCGGTCCGATCCACACTGCCTGCCTCAGCCCCGAAACCATCTCCCCCAACTGTCGATTTAACCCAGCCCAGTCATGCTCAACCAGGTCCAGCAATTTCGCGAAGAGCAAACAAGAAGAGGGCCAAGAAGGAAGCTCGGAAGGAGAGACTGGCTGCAAAGAGAGCCGAAAAGAGAGCCGAACGTGGCTTCAACAGGTACCGAGCCGTCGGCCAGGCCTGGAGCCAGGCAGTCGAGCGTCAGCGGCTTGAGAATGTTGAGCATGTGCCCAGCCCCACCGCCACAGATGGCATCGACAGGTCAGTTAATCGGTTACCTCAACCTTGGCAGCCTTCTGGGCCAGAGAATGTCCGTCCCATGGATCAGGGTATATACTACACAAGAGAACCACTACAACCAGCGCGATATGTCTACGACAACGTCTCGCAACAATCACCGCCGGCTTACAGCAGCGTGCAGCGGCCTAGCTTTGTTGAAGCAGCACCACGAGCGGCTGATCCCGATCTTTACTGTGGACAGGATTGGCCTATTCGACGCCTGACGCTTAGAAAAAGCTCCAGACCTATAGTTGGGCCTCAAGCTGCTTCTCACGCGGACGCTGTTGTCGAACGGGTAAGACATCACGGCGAAGACCTCAGGGACTATCTCGTGCCGTCCGTTGAAGAAAGATCCCCAGATGCTGCAAAGTTCCCGGCCGAGTTTCCTAGTCAGGAGTACAGGCCGCCGCGGGAGGCCCACAACGATATGCCAAGTAGGCAGGTGCATTACACACTGAATACTCGGGAAGAGTTCATCACGCTTCCACCACGGAGTGAAGGTATCCGAACCGCCACGGCGCCTGCTGCACGCCTCGAGTCTTATGTTGTGGTTAGCTCGCAACCGCGTGGTATGACTCGAGCCTATGCTCCAGTTGCAGGCACTGGTAACCCCCGTGACATGTCCTCATATCGTGACGATGCGCGTTTCGGGGATTACGGACCACCCGTCAGAGCAGATTCCCAGTCATGGATCAGAGAGGACAACGGCTATCCTAGGTCGGAGGCCCGTCCAATTGTGATCCACGATTCTCCCGGACCAGTGAGGCATAAGAGCGTAGTACCGGCGCGCTTCCCTCCAGAGGCACGCCCTCCACCACCGCCTAGAAGAGAACACGAAGACGTCAATCATTCGGGCGCTATTTACGTTGGGGACCGTGACAGGTGGCGTTCTGACCCTAGAAATGGCCAGTATGTCGAGGACCAACTGGGAGACTTCGCTGAGATCGTAAGGGTGTCCAACAAGTTTCCAAAACGTCACGGTTCCCAGCCCGTACCGGTAGATGCGGAGTTGTACGACTCTCGGCCGACAGCTTCACGCCCTCAAGACTATGGACATGGCTATCGCGAGGATGAGCGTATCTATGACTCTCGGTCAGGGCACGCAACTTATCTGCGAACCGAGCGCGTGATTGGAGGGTATGAGCAACCTGCCGAATATCGCCCGGAGGAGGTTGTATCAGGCATTAAACGGCATGCCGACGGATATCCAAGTGGCAGCGTAAAGCGGCAAGAAAGAGTTCTGGGTATAGAGTACGTTGCTGCGTCTCAACCGCAATTTCCCCTTCGTAACACTTTTTACATTCTCGTCATGTACTAATCAAAGGCTTCACAGGACTGACGGGCATTTTCAACCCGTTACTACATACATTCCCCTCGACCACGACTACCGGTACCACGGACAACCTCAAGTCACACATGCGCCACTGCGGACTCCCATCTATCCGCCAATTTCTGCTTATCCGCCGCGTCACTAGAAGCGGTTTTCGTCCGATATAGCGACATGGTGGCATATGAACTCGTTTTCAATTGAACAGACCGACTGTTGAATTCCCTGTAGGAGCTTGCGTGCGGTTTTGTTACCATACTCTTTCTTCATCCTTTCACGGCCACGGATGAGTGGCAAGACCTTCTCATACATATCTTTGAGATACCCTGTGGATATCGGAGGACTAAAGCGGAGGCAAGTTAACGGATGGATGCATGACCAGGGCGTTATGATCACCGTGTATGGATGGCAGCTTGCATTTTCTGGTGTTCAAAAACTGGCTCAAGAGCATGGAACATTCATATGGTCGGGCGGAAGTTTTGTATTTTTTTGTTAAGGAGAGGAGCATCAGGAGCGTATCTTCTACTGGAAGGGGTTAGGGAAATGATACGAAATCATGGTGTATTGCATACCAATGTGTTCAGCATTAGACCGAGTAAAGC
>HF972947.1:58916-69559 GCA_000604185.2 Neurospora sublineolata FGSC 5508 | reverse complement strand
AGTAGTTGCCGATGTGGAGGAGCTGATCGTGTGTTCCGTCCCTCTTCTGGAAGCGATCCCTGAAGGGGGAAGTTCCACAGCTGCGCCGGGGAGTAGGGGTAAGCGCCAAGAGGGATCGGAGTCAGGGATTATTAGCTCTTCGGTGGCGTCTTTTTCTATGGGGTCGACAGGGCTGTTGAGGGTCATGTCGAAGGCTGGTTGTGCGGGATGTGCCATTTGAGAAGACTGCTGCTGCTGTTGTTGTTGTTGTTGCTGGCGACCAGGAACGTCGAGACGGGCATTGATGTTCGCACTGACGACGTTTGGAGAAAAGGGAGAGACAAGCTCAGCGACCATGGCGGAAGCGATGCCGATGGCCATGGTGGTGGACTGACCAGAACCTGATGACGAGGTTTTGGCCGACGATTCCGAGCCCGAACGGCCAACGGTAGAGGCA
This sequence comes from Neurospora sublineolata FGSC 5508, assembly GCA_000604185.2. Lineage (NCBI taxonomy): Eukaryota > Fungi > Ascomycota > Sordariomycetes > Sordariales > Sordariaceae > Neurospora > Neurospora sublineolata. The sequence continues at coordinate 69,123 of HF972947.1, read as the reverse complement.
AAGCGGCGGAAGGTTCCCTTGACACTGGCAACCGCGAGATTGATGCTAGGTTTTCTGCTGATGGCGGCTTGGATCGGAGCAAGCCGAGTGCTGTCATTCGATGTAGGCTTGTTGTCGACGGCAGGGTCCTTGCCCTTCTCCTTTTCCTTGCCCTTACAAGGCAAAGGTGATGACGATGAGGAGCTGACGCCGCTGGATTTGTTCTTCATTTTGACTGCTATTAGCTCGAACTGCTTGACCATGGTGGGGTTCTCCACAATCTCCTCCATCGTGACTGCGACGCTGGCATCGACACCAGGGATGTTGGCCTTGGGCAGTTCGCGGTTCAGTTGTGTTGTTAGTTGGGCAGCTGGGATGAGGCTACCCCACAGATCAAAGAAGGCAGCAATGTGCACCTGCGCTTCAGGAACACCCAGAGCCCGAGGGTTGATGACCGATGTCCACGCTTTGGAGATGACGGTCTGAACACCACGTTCTTGATCCTTTGTCAGCGCCTTGACAGCATCTGACCGACCGGCATTGGTGTGCGCCGTGCATGCGTCCAACAGGTCTCTAAGCGGAAGTGGTATCCTCTTCTCCATGTTCTTGTATTGGTAGCCGGATGGGATCAGTGGCTGCATGATGTTAACACTGGTGAGAAGGTTGATGGTGGCACAGACCATTCGCAGCGCATCATCGGCAAAGGTCTCAGGGACACGATCGACACAGAAGGTAACGGACAACTCGACCCGATTGTTTCCGCGCGCAGTGGATCTAATGAACAGATCAGGAACATCCTGGGCCCTGGATTCGACAACGGTAAACTTGCACGAGGCTGTACCGAGATGGAAGGACTTGGGTTCCGCGGGGACAATGGCCGTATCCTCGTATTGGTGCTGGATCAGAGTGCTAAAGCGAGTCCAGTACGGCCATGGGGTGCACTTCTCCACGATATTCAGTGTCCCCAGGTTCTCGAAGGGTATGCTGGATATCCGCTGCGTCTGGACGTACTGGAGCAGGCCCAACGGTGTAAGCGGCGTATCTGGGAACTGTACCCGGACGGGGATCTGATTGACTGTTGGCCCCATGACCCCCATTACACACTGGTTGCCCGACAGTGTGACATGGCGGCCGTCAACAAGCTCGCCGAAGACTACGTCGGAAGAGGCTGAGAGACTAGCAAGAACCATTGCCCATGCGCTTTTCAGGATAGTCTCATAAGAGATCCCGAGGCTGGATAATGAACCGAGAGGCATCACATGGCGTAGCGTCTTGGTGTTCGCCGACACCCGGTATGGCAAAGAATGCTCGACTACCTGGGTGACTGTGCTGCCTGCAAGCAGTTTCTTCCAGTACTCCTCGGCCCCTTGAGAGTTGGCCAGCTGAACGGATCGGACAAATTCACAGTAGGTCGGACGACGAGGTGGATTCTGCGTCCCATCATATAGTTTCTTGAGGTCCTTGACGAACAGCGCCATCGAGAGGTCGTCGTATTGGGCTTTGGAGAGTCGAAGAATGAGTATCGACTGCTTTCCTCCATCGATGAAAATGAACTTGGTCACGGGAGCGCAAAAGGCTACCGGTGAGGCTTGGTCTTTCCGGATCGACTTCTCCATGACGGTGTTCAACCTCCAAGTGGGGCAGGTGTGCCTCTTGAACTCGACATTAGCTGACTTGATCACAGCTTGGTACACCTTTCGGTTGTGCGGAACAAGGGCGGTACGAAGGATGGGATGAATGGTGACAAGCGTCAAGCACGCATCTTCCAGCTTCTTAGCATCGACAGGGCCAGTAAACATGAACGTAAAATAGTTGATGTTTGCACGGCCGCGGAGCATTCCGGTTTCCATATGTCGAATCTGCGTCGAGGTTGCTTCGGCGGCGTCTTTGATGCCGTGGGCATCGACACCTACCTTTGGTGCAATGACTTTCTCCAAGAGGACTTGCTTGACTGCATTCGGGTCAGATGCAGCGGAGGAAGGGGTTAACACGGGCAGGGAAACTGGGCTGTCGGACTGCAGCGGCTCAACGGGGGACATTGTCCTGCACAGATTGGTGAGTGTGACATTTTGGAGGACATCGGCGATTGAGATCGATATGCCTTCATGCCGACAAGCGGTAACCAATTGAGCAGCGAGCACGTGGTCACCCCCAACACCAAAGAAGCCGTCAAAAGCACGGATACGAGCTTCCTCTACCCCTAGGACCTTGGCCCAGATCACCCTCATTCGCTCTTCACTGTCTGTCAGCGGAAGAGGCTTGAAAGACCTGAGCTTCGCGTCGTTGGCTGTCGAGGCACTGCACAGTGCGATGAGCTTCTCTTTGGACAACCCACTGATCATCTTCTGAAGGCGACGTCTGTTGACCTTGAGTGAAGGGGTAATCGGAAGATGCTTTACCGGGATGAAGATTGACGGGATTCCAGGCGGAGCGGCATTGCTTCGCAATCCAATCTCGACAAGCTGCCTAGCAATGAGCAGTTGTTCCCTAGCTGTCGCGCCCAATGAGGTCAGGTCGTCTTCGCCGTCGAGGATACTATCCCCGAACTCGATGAAGGCGGCCAATATCGGTGCATCATCCGTGCCTCGGAAGGGCAATTTGTCTACCAGGACATCAACTCCCTGTCCAAGGCACCGCCGAAGATACTGCTCTATCTGCGCCGTATCTACTGGCCTTCCCTTGCTGCCAACGTCCTCGTGTTTGTGAGAGATGAACTCCATCAACCCACCCTCAGTATACCTAACTCTGTGTCCAGTTTTAAAGTACCGTGACGTGTTGCCCGCAGACGGTCCAAGTGGCGACATTGGCCCCAAGGTAGACTCCCTGTTAGGGTAATGGCAACCCAAGGTTGGTCCCTCTACTACCAGCTCTCCGACGGCACCGACGGGGACCAGATTCTTGCGGTCGTCGGGACTAACGACCATGAAGCTACCGCAAAACGGGCGCCCGACACTTTTAAGTTGATTTACCCCAACGACCTCGAGGAAGGAGATGCCCAGAGGACAGATATCGTGTGGCCCATAAGCCAAGATGATGTTGGCTTTACCGTGCCATGCGCTGTATGTGTCTTCGTCCAGGCTCCGAGTTCTAAAGCACACCGCCTTCAAAGTCGGCACCTTTGTCGGATCGACTTTACGAGAGAGGTGTGGCGTCATATAAGTCCAGTTGACCTGCATACGGTTGACAGCGCCTGCAAGATCCTTGAGCCGCTCGTTCGCAGAAGGCACACACACACATCCTCCATAAGCGAGTGTGGTGAGAATCTCCGAAACGCAGATGTCAACATTGAAAGAGGAGAGTTGCATGACGCGACTCAAGGGTCCAATCTTCGCGGCGGGGCCTTGACCCAGAAGTGCTGTGGATAGTGCAGTGTGGCTGAAGGAAACACCTCGAGCCTCGCCCGAAGACACGCGAGAGAAGAGGATACAGGCTGGATCGGAAGGTGTAGCCATCGAGGTGAGCGATCTTCGATCTCGGGAAAGACTGTGCATCAGGCCGTCGTTCAGGGTAACAACATCGTCGAAGAGGTTTCCAAGAACCAGAGCAGCGCGCTCCGAGGCGACCGCGACCCTGGAAAAGTTGAGCCGTTCAAAGATGGGTTGGATCAAGCCTAGTTCCAAGGCATCGATAGGGACAAACGCGCCGCCAGCTCTGGAGGGGCACAGGTTAGCAAGCGAAGAGGACGGCGGTGGGCAGGACTTACTTGAGAACAGCGAGGATCGCCACAATAGCAAGGCGATTCTTCTCCATGACTACAGGCACAACCGAGTGCGGTCCAACGCCCACATCGACTAGATGGTGGGCTAGAATTGTTGCCTCTTCATCCAGTTCCCGGTACGTAAAAGTTCCATCCCATGCGCAGACGGCTTGAGAGTTTGGATGAGCGTTGGCCTGCTTGCTTACAAGGTCGTGAACAAGGGTCTCAACTCGTGTGCTGTTCCCAGATGGCGAATCAGCGCCCCAGGCCAACAACTGGGCATAGTCACGGTCGCTGAATAGGTCGACTGTTCCAATGGAACTGTGTGGCGCGGAAAGGATGGTGCGGATCGCTTTTCCAAAGGTATTGGCCACGTTGAGGGCCTGCTCTTCGGACATGACCCGTTGTCCGATGTCGACCACCAGCTTTCCCCCAGCAAACCGCGTATTGACGAGTACGTCCACATCAGACGTCTGCTTGAGCGAGAGGGGCTTGAGTTCAAAGCTTGTCCTCGTCGTAAATTTGCTATTCAGTCCTGCGGGCTCTTCGGTGAAGGTTAGACACGAGTTGAAGAGATGCTCGCCACCTTTCATACCCATAGCATGTTCCAACTCGGCCATGGTGAAGTGTTGGTGCGGCAAACTAGCTGCAAGTTGATCTTCAGTGGCCTCTAGCGCCATCTTAAGGGGTGTGTACGACGTCAGTTCGTGATTGCAGGCCACAATGTTGGCGAACGAGCCCACGGCATCTTGTAGCTCGGGAACGGAGGTGTCGCGGCCGCTTGTTTGGTAGCCGAAGCACACAGCATTTGACCCGGTGAAGCATCGCAGCACAAGACTCCACGCCAAACGGATAATCGCATCGACAGTGGTTGCGTGGGATCTGGTGAACCCGGACAGTTCGTAGGACGTGATCTCCAAGTCGAAAAACGAGTTGACGAAGCGCTGCTCGTCAGGCGACACAGCAAGTCGAGGGAACATGCATGGTACAACGTCGGAAAGCCTTTCACGCCAAAAGCCAACGCTGGATCCACGACGTATTCCGCTCAGAAATTGCATGTAATGAGGGTACCCAAAGTGAGCAGGTTCGGGAATGGCCTTTTCGGTGACGTAGGCTCGTCGAAGATCGTGCAAAATGAGATGAATGCTGACGGACTGCAATTCGTAAGCACTGGAGGCGCACAACAGGAAATTTGGGAACAAACTTACATCGCAAAGCGCGGTGCTAATATCCAGCTTTATGAACGTCCTGGTCGGAGCTCTGCACACGGTCAAGCGGTGCAGCGGCTTATTGTCCGTCGGTCGAAGATCTGGGAGGTTGTCGAGCTCGTACACTGGATCCTCTGCAGGGGCTGTATCTATGAAGAGCATATCCGGGGATGCCCGACGGAGGATCACCATATCCCACAATCCCGTCTCGCTGACGCTCTCGGTAAAGACGGTCCTTAGGGCTGGATGCCGGATGCATACATGCTGCCACGCGTTGCATAGCCTGGCAATATCGATAGAGTCGCCATGTGGTGACGCAAACTCGTAGATGGCATGCAAATAGCACGTATCTGGTCGCTGAGCTTGGCTGATCAAGATGGCCTGGTGTACGGCAGTCACCGGATAGATCGTTTCGACGTCTTGCACGCTTGCCAGTTTCAGACCCGCTACCCGCTGCTTGTTGAATCTCGTCAACCCTTCATATGTGACATCAAGATGCGGAACATCGGCAAGCGTTAGCTCATGAGGGTGATACCTCAGTCTGCCAATCGCCTCGAGAAGCAGGTGCTCATAGTTATGGGCCCATTGCGCGATGCGGATCTGATCTTTGCAGAACTTGCTATATGTGAACGACACCTTGGCGATACCTTTGTCAAGCATGGCGCTGATCTCGAACAAAGCTACGCGGCCCACTTTCGACCCAATATCCGAGGTCGGGGAGTCGAATGATCGGCTTGTAAGGGGCAACTGCTCCATCACGCCGTTGATGCGCTCTAGTTGTTGCAGCGAGCCCGCGTAGGTGAACATGACCTCGAACGGCCAGTCTGGGCGCAAGGTGCCAAGCCCAGCGTTGTTGTAGAACCGTGACGCAAAATATTTAGATCCATGAGCTGGTATTGACCGGCGCGTATCTTTGACATGTCGGAGAACGTCGATGAAGTCATCTGTACCTTCTACCTTTTGGGCTATCGGGCACAGAGCTGTGAACCACCCTACTGTCTCGGAAATGTCAATGTCAGACCTCCACATATCCCTACCATGCTCTTGATTCCAAACCACTGGCACAGACCGATCGGGAAATGTTTGTGCAAACGACAACATGAGCGCAGCGAGGTAGATGTCGACCGTATCAGTCTTGAAAACTTGGTTGCAAGAGCTTTGCAGGATTGCCGTCAGCTCCGAGCTGAGAGCGAAGCTAATGTCTTGCGTGTCGCCGTACGCGTTGGGGATTTCTCGCAGACCCCAAAAGGTATAATCTCCCGGTTGGACTTTGAAGGGCACGAACTCTGTTGGGTCTCTCCCTTGGACATCGTACTTTTGTAGCTCGACCCATTTGTGGAAGGGCATCGACCTTTGGGACAGAAAACTTCCCGAGTCCAGAAGCTCGTCAAGATCGTGGATGATGATGCGCCATGAGGGTAGGTCAACAGCAAGGTGGTGAGCAGCAAGATAGATCAGCTGCTGTCCGTCGTGGGTGGTAAAGTAATCGGCGGCGAAGACCGGCCCCCTCTCGATGTCGATGGAGAGCTGGGTTTGTCCGATAATGGTATCAAGTTCACGATCAGAGGATATCGAGTGGCGACGGAGGTTGTACGATCCTGCGGCATCAGGCAAAATAAGCTGCATCCAGCCATCAGGCCCCCGACTGTAGCGTGATCGAAGCATTGGATGGTGGGCAACAACCGCTTCCAGAGCGGCCGCAACGTCCTCAAAACACACGTCCTTCTTGAAGCGGAGAAATAGGCTTAGGTTGAAGCGGTAAGTCCCATCGCTAGCAGATCTGCGGTTCAGGTCGCCGCCCATAGAGGACTCGAAATATAAATGCTGCATTGGGGACAGGTCGAAGAAGTCGCGAGTTTCCTCCTCCCACTGGTTTTCCTGGATGCCTCGAGACTCGGCAATGGCGGCCAACTCGGAGAGGGTGTTGGATCCAAGCATCTCCAAGGGATTGATGTAAATCATTTCGTTTTTGCAGCGGGAAACAAGTTCCATGGCAGTCGTCTCATCGCCTCCTAGCTGGCAGAAGGAAAGGTTGACCCCAATCTGGACCTGGGAGAGATTCAACACCTTGCTTACCAGCCTCTGTAACGAGCGTTCAATGGCCGTCTTGGGCTCTTCCAACGGCACTTGGGACTGGAGATTGGACACCTGGTAGTAGAGCTGCTGGTTCATGTTCTGGACCCAAGTTCGCAATCGTCGAGTATCTACAAGGCCGCATCCCGTGAGGGGCATGCTTTCCAAGACGATCCATACATCGGGCAGGCTGGCTGGTGGGAGAAGGGATTTGGCGACTTCTCGGAGGAAGGTGACTTGGGTGCCGGCGAAGATGGAGTTGGACTGGGATATCAGGCTGACATCGGATGAACTGGCTTTAGAGGGGTGAGCGGTGGAGAGAGTGAAGAGGGCAACGAGTTTTCCTTCGAGTATGCCTGCCTTTGGCCGCACCGTTGCTATCCTTGATATTTCTTTTTGATTCCCCAATGCCTTTTCGATTTCTGTCATGTGTATAGCTTGCGAGCTGGAGCTGGCCTGGCTCGAGTTGCGCGAGTGTTTTGTCGCAATCGCATTCGCATCGCGGGTAACGGGCAGCCTCGCAGGCCTGTGTATTTCGAGAGGTTCGACCGGGACCATGGTGGTTTCGATGTTTTCGATGTTCTCGGGGTACTCGTACTTGGGAACGATACAGGTTTGGAGTTCGGCGAGGGTCGGGCAGCGAAGGATATCGGAAACTTTAATGTCAATGCCAACCTCCAGACACTCGGCCCTCAGGGCCACGGCGGACCTGTCGTCACCGCCCAAGTCTTTGAAGGATTCATGGAGCTGGATTTGTTCTCTGGGGATGTCGAGGACCTGCGCAACGACCGACAGTAGCCTATTCTCGGCAGCTTCCTCCTCGATCTGTACCCAGGTCGAAGTCGTGTCTATGCGCGGGATGAGGACCGTTTGCGCCGAAGGGTCTTCCATGGCGAGAGGGAAGGGGAGGGAAGGGGAGGGGTGGCACGGGTGTGAAAAGGCCAAAAGAGGAATATATTAAACTAAGAGTACAACAAGGAGAAGGGGTATCATGAACGAGGACTGGAACCTCAACGACGATGACGAAACGGAGGAGAGTAGAAGGTAGGTGGTAACAGTACCCCGGATACCATTAGCACCTAACGAAACGAAAGACAAGTGAAGAAGTGTTGTTGGGTTCGGAGAAGATGGAGACGTCGAGGAATGATGTCAGGCGCTAGTCGGCATCGCACAGTGTTGGCTGCTGGCTCGTCCACGAAGGCAAGGCTTGGGGTGACGCGAGATCATTCCACTCGGCGATACTAAATGTCCGATGTCGTCGACGTGAAACAGGAGAGGGATTGGGAGGGCGTTGTCGGGAGCAAACACGACATGGCCCGGGAAAAAGGGAAGAAGCGAGAAAGCAGTGGCAGGAAGAAGACAGAGGCGAGAGAGAAGAACTCTGTAAGACTGACTCTAACTTCCAAGAGAGGGGGGATCGACGCCAACATGTAGCACTTGGAACTAGTGCTGGGGAGCACTCAACCAGCCGCATGGTTGCAGAAGAATAATCCCCGCCATGCCTAGCATGCCATTCCTGGTACTCCGGGACGGTGAGAATCACAAGGAGGCGCAAAGGAGCCCAAGGTGGTGGTGATTGGTGTTTCTGACGTTGGTGGAGGTGTCGAGGGTGTCGAGACCTGGCGGGAGCCTTGAGGTTTGAAGTCGGGGGTCGGAGAGGAACCGGTGCGTGTCAAAGTGTGGTGGATGGTGACAAACGTGACATGGAAAATTGTTAGTGCATTCCAGCGGCAGCCAATGCCCCGGCTCGATGCTACTCGGACAGCTGCCCTCGGCTCCACTCTGTCGTGCTCGCAGCTGGGGACCCTGTGTCGATCAACTGGCAGCGCCCTGAGGCTAGACCAAGGAGGGGCAAGACCTGATCATGGACTTATTACAGTGGGCACTCACCTGTAGTCTATTTTGTTTACTTGTCGATGAGTGTCCGGTCAATCCATCCCCAGATTGGAATCAAAGTAAGGCGCTCTCGCTGATCAACAGTCCTTCCTATATCGACTAGGTACAGATGTTTTGCCCTGTAAGCACGTTCCTGAAGGTCCGCGGGCGGCACCGACAGAAGAGGAGACGAGACCATGTTCCCATTCCCACAAAGGAAACATGTATTTCTGATTCCCATCTTTGAATTGACACGAGAGGAATAGACTAGTACTTAACAGCCTCGATCATACCATTAGGTCAGAATCAGACATGCAGAGAGGCTGAGCTGTTTCTAGGGAGGGCAAGCTAAAGAAAACATGGGTTCGGCGTATTTTGACCGTTGCTGACTTCCATCAGGAATGTCTTGTACACCCACCCCCCGGATCTCCCGGTGTCCGATGGCTTCCCTTCGTTATAGTTTAAAGGGAAATCATCCGTCGGCGGCTTGTCGGCCCCGCAGCAAGTTATCAAGTTGGCACGGGATGCTGTGTGACTGAGCAAACACCCTTCTATGGGCTCGGCCTTGATCTTTCCGGGAGTCTGGTCAGCCTTGGTTCAACCAACAACCGTCGAATCTGCCAGTTGGAAACTGTTGGTCCCGCGCTTGTTGACCAACAAGAGTGCCAGTCACGGCAACTAATGCAAGTAATATCGTCTCGCGTATTGGTGTCTCATTCCTCGCATCCCGTCATCACTCGGAGTTATTGAAGGTGTCCCATGTGCGACCCTTGACCTAGTTGGCTTCCACAGGCCTGCCTGGTCTCTTTCATCCGCCCCCAACTCCGAGTCCGTCCGAGATCCAGGAGATGCTCAAAACCAGAGGGCCTCAACATCTCACCGAGCCTGGGTGCCTAGCCATCAACTGTCTCTAGCAAGACGAATCCTTGGGGCTCAGTCCGCCACAGTCACACACGCCCAGTTTCTCTTTGCTGATATCAAGTGCTGACCAACCGGTAGGTACTTGTAGATGGTTACGCAACCAGACAAACTGAAATTCAGCCTTGGCAAATGAGTGCCAAGTCCAAGGCGCATCCCGCACCGCTCCGCACCGCCCCGGGCCATCGGCGGAGTGTCGTGGGCTCGGAAGAAAAGGTCATCGTCCCCGGTCCGGAGAAGAAGGAGGGAGCATCCCCGGCCGGGGAGTCCTTGTGTTGTCCCCTGAAGCGCCGTAAGCGAAGCGAGAACAGCAGCTCCACTACCAAACGCCCCTGGACCCCTGAACGGACCCCTAAATTTGTCTTCATGTCCCCACTCGAGGCCGCAGAAAAGAGAAGGAAGAACTTGCAGACGCATGTAAGGGAATATCAAGCCATCCTTGAAGCCGCGACTTCAA
>HF972936.1:1250-15398 GCA_000604185.2 Neurospora sublineolata FGSC 5508 | reverse complement strand
TGTCCTTGGCGGTGGGGCGGTAAAGAAGAGCCTTCTGCGTGCGCTTTGCGTGTTCGAGGATGAAGAATTTGGCAGGGTCTGAGTTCTCTGGGTTCGGGAGGAAGAGGCTTTTGAGGGTGGATCTAGGCCTAGACCTAGCGGTGAAGGTGCTGATGGCTTTGGGGAGACAAACAATCCTGGTGTGTGGTGTGAAGAGCCCGGTGGTCCTACAGGCAGATAGGGTGAAGCGGATGTTGAAAAGGGGGTTGAAGGGGAGGACCCTCGCGGTGATTCCACGGAGGATTCACGGATGGTAGCACTGTCGGACCTGGCGTCGTCGTTGTCTTGGTCCAATTCTAGGTTGGAAATGTCCTCATCGAGGTCGATTACGGTCTTTTGCTTCGGCTGACTTGGGGTTATGTCTAGCCGTGCCCTTTTCCGGTTGTAGATGTTGTCGTCCTCATCGATTAAATCAACGGCATCGAACTGGCGACGCTTTCGGCTACTCAAAAAAGTGATCTCGTCCTGCTCTCTTCGCTCAAGGTTTCCATGCCTCCGAGCCGTTGGTGTTCGGAAGGGCCCGGGTACGACGCGTGCAACACGAACCACATTATCTTGTTTGTCCAGCCAGTCGACAAGATGCTTGTAGAGCAGCTTGACAAAGATGGGCGGGAAGGCATTCCCGATCTGTTTCTTGATGTAATTCCCCGCGAATTTGTGATGTAACGGAAAGCCTTGTAAAAGTGCATACTCCTGAGGAGTGAATTGCCTTGTCCCAGACCAATGGTAGTTTTCCGCAGCACCACATGTGACTGTGTATGGGAGGGGTTTGTCCCCATCCCAAGGCACTCTCGGTGCTGGGAATTGCTGCAAGAAGGGTTGGTGGAGAGAGTAGCGCCTTCTGCCATCAATCGCCGCCAAAGCTTGCCGTGCTGTGGTTACGGGCTTCAGCCCGTTGCCCCGGCGTCTAACTTCGGGGCTATGGGTTGGTGAGGGAAATGGGGGCAGCTTCTCGCCGGGGCCGGCGCCGATCATAATCAACCTCCTCCGAGGCTGAGGGAGGCCGTAATGCGAAAAATTGACCACTTTCCAACGGACGGAGTAGCCATGGTCTGTGAAACCTCGAACCAGGCTCTGAAAGAAGTTCTCAAATCGCGGGTGTAGAATGCCGAAGGTCTGTTCAACCGTGAAGAGTCGTGGGCGGATTTTTTCGATCAGGTGCGTACACGAGAAGAGAATCGCCAAGTTTTTTTCATCGTTTTGGCCAGGCCTCGTGTGGGCCGGTGACCACACCTGACAGGGTGGTGAGAGATGGAGGATATCAACTCGATGCCGAATATTCTTGTTGACAATGAAGTCATGCATATCCATGTCATGAATGGTCGTGGCGTGGAAGTTGGCTTGCAGCGAGGCCACCGCGTGTTCCCAATTGTCTACACAGAACTCTAGGTGAACTCCAGAGTCCGTGATACCTCGTGATGCACCACCAGCACCGGCAAAGGTGTCCCCGGCTGTGTACTTCTGCTCGGGGGACACTTGGATCGGCATACCTCTCGGTGTTGTCGTGGTTGGAGAGGTAGGATCGTCAATATTGTGGATATATCTCGGACCCCGTTCATGCCCATGTTCATACCCATATCCATGTGCTTGAGCGACAGGTGTATAAGAGCCTCCTGGGATCTTTCCGCCCCGCCAGCCATTGACCAGTACCTCGTCGAATACCCGGAAATGCTCGTCTGCATCATCCTCGTCAACCCTTTGGAAAGCCCATTCTCGAGGCTTGTTCTGGTCGATTTGATGGTGCTCGACGTAAGTGTAGCGGGAGACCAGAACTCTCATGTCCTTTATTTGCTGTCTCTTGCCCCCAGTTTCTACTGCATTGTCTCGATGTTGAGGAAATGCTGCGTTCGTCACACGGAGTTCTCTGGTCGTTAGAATGTTTTCAGGCTTGATATCAATCATCGCCTGCTCTTTCCAAGGCCGCGGGTCGTGGGTGTAAACGATTGCCACTAAGCAACATTCGTTCATTTGCTTCGGCAACATCCCATGCATCTCTTTGGCCCGGGTAAATCCATGGCCTCGGATCGTGACGTTGTTCGTGTACGCCTGTCGTGTGATGGAACTTATGCGGACGAAGCTGATGGAAAATTTGCCTAAATGTTCTGGTTCTATCAGTTCGACCGTCATTCCTGGTCGAAGGTGAAATGCCTTGTCGCGTAGAAGAAAATGGGGTAGAGATTCCTCTCCAGGTCTTGATCCGTTTGCAGGACCTCGGTTGCGCTCATAAGGCTCGATGTTGTCTTCCGTGATATCTATGACCTCGGCGACTTCCTCTTCTACCTCTTCTTCATCGTGGATCTGTATCACATCTTCCTCATCATCAACGACGAACGGGTTTTGCTCTCCTCCTGGAAGGAAGTTTGTCTCGCAGATCTCGGTCATTTTGGCGGGGCTTCGATTTCGATGGAAGAGTTAATGGGGTGACAAGAATTTGAGATAGACTGAATGATTGTAGCTTCGTGAATTCGTATTTCTCAGCAACTTGGAGGTTGGAGATGAGGCGTGAGATGAAAGTGGCTGGTATGTAACAAATTCCGCGTTGACTGGGAAGAAGAGGAGAAAGTTAGATAGTTGCTCACGGAGAGTAATGGCGAACCGCAACAGCCGTCCCGACAACTGAGTTACCGTGAAGTGATGCGGGAAGTGAGGACGATGTGAGGTTGAGAGATGAAAGGAGGACGAAATAGAAGAACACCAAACATCAATGGGATGAGCTCGTTCTTGGTTCATGTCCTGGTGGTGACGGTCTCGATCGGGCTGTGATACCAAAGAGCACGATGCCTCCGCGGCCACATCTCTAGAACGGGATTTTTGATGAGCCATCATAATCATAGCTGAGCCTGAAGCCGTGATGCCACGACTCAAAGGATATCTCTGGTGAAGCATGGACTTCCATGTGTTGAGTGAGTTGGAGATGAATCATCGGTGCTTTCGCTTGGTCCTTAAGGCAGTTCCGTCATGCTGTTGACCCATTGGCATGGTTCAGGATCATTGTAAAAATCGATCGAGGCGCATTTCGTTGGGACCGACAGCGACTGGTTTCCTTCACGGGCTTGGAGTTGAGACTCCGATATTAGATGCTTCAGACGCCAATACGGGTTAGGGTTATAGCAGATCCTAACCATGTCGTAATTCCGTCTCGGAACATCCCGGTGCCGGCCCCACGATGTGGTTCCCCACCCTCACGTTCAATTTTCGCAAACTCCCCTCGTTCGCCGCACCGTCCCAATTCTTTTTCCTCTTCGCACACGCGCAACTCGGACTGCGGAGATGCAAACAGGAACGTGTATCGCGCTGCGAGAGACATGCATTGAACAGCCTTTCTAGAATCTGGGCATTCATAGGGTAAGCTACCAATGCCTTTTTATCACCATCACCGTCCTCCCTTTCCATGATGTTTTGACAATTATCAAAACCTTGACTGCCTAGCATTCTGCTGCGGAGAAAAATGTTATCTGAATCTTTCTGTGTTTAATACCTCGATCTATCAGAACTTGCATTGCTGGACTTCTGCTAACATCGTGCGGTATTTAGTTTGTTGAAGTACCAAGACCAGAAGATTGGTGACTGCCTATGGCTATTGCAAATAGCCAGTTGGTGCTCTCTTCTGTTATCATTCCTTTAGCTAGTGGTACCTTGATCAATCATGAATAAACATGGGATTAGAGATGAACTGTTACGATCACAGTGCCGTTCCCAATCCTGCTCACAAGGCTTGTATATGCACGTTCATCGGAACCTTCGTTTTTGCCACTTTGGGGTAGTTGTGCGCTACTTAAAGGTCCATCTCTCCGAAAGTCTGGCTCTTCACCTCCAAAGCCCACCACTCCTCCATCCTGATTTACGTGCGCGTCCTAGAGCCTGCTCGTTTCTTTTCAGGGAGTCGTTCTTGTTATATCCGCATACAATCACTGTTCAGGCTCCTAATTAGCAACCGGAGCACTATCCACAAAGCAACCTTGCCCCGATCGCTGCAATGGGGATCCGAACCCGTTCAGCCGCCAAGAGGCTCAAGGTAGACACCGATGAACACGTCGTGGTTGTGAGCCCCCTCCAAAAATCGGTCATCGCTCCAAATCATGCATCCGTGACTATTGTAGCTTCGATTGAGGTTGGTTCTCGGACGAGAGGGAAACGGAAACGGGAACATGCCACGCAGGCGCAGCCTCTCGAAGTTAAAGGTTCGGCTATCCTTTTGCTCTCAATTTCAGCCTGCTAACCAGTTGACTACTTAGGTGGTTGGGATGTCTTGTCCCATGGCATTGATGCTTTGCCAACTCCTGGAATAACTCCAGAGGTACCATATTCGCTGAGCACTTCTTCCGACACGCCGATGTATGCCACGCGAAGTGTGACCAAACGCCAGACACAGAGTCCGTTCAAGGTTACGAAGACTCGGACAGAGAACGTAGAGATGCAGAACACACCGATCGGTACGGGCCCTCTGCAAGGGAACACTCTTGTTGATAGCCCTGTGCATCATACACGGAGTGTGACCACACGCCAGACCAAGATTCACCTAGGAACCATCAAGGCTCGGGCAGAAAATTCAAATACGACGGAGGCTGTAGAGACGACAGGGGACGCTGCTCCGGGGAAGATTATTGAGGTGATTACTCCCAACAACGACAGAGACGAGGAACGCACTACACGGGATCGACGGGTCACCAGGTCGTCTCTCAAGAAACCAAATACTGAAACTGACGAAAACCCCCAAAGCGGAAATGGACAGATAATTGTCAAGACAATCAAGAAGACAACCAAGGTTATTGCCACAAGAACACCCACCGTTGACCGTGACAGTCCAGATTACCGAATGCCAGTGAAAAGAGGACCAGACAATCCCATGGGGCTCACACCAGGGTTCTCGCCCTATCCCAATCGCAACGTCCCTACCTCTGAAGCGTGCGAAGACGTGTACCGCATTTTGGCAGCCATGCATGGGAAGGTAGAGCAACCCAAGAAAATGCCCAAGGCTTCTCTGGAGGAGGCCGGTTGTGGCGAGGTACCTTGCGTTCTGGACGCCCTCCTCCGGACGCTGATTAGCGGCAACACTCTGATGGCCATGGCGGACCAAGCGATCAGGAACCTAGTCCAGGAGTACGGACTACGACAACACGGCTCAGGCGCCGGAAGTATCAACTGGGAAAACGTTGCCAGTGAACCAGAGGAAAAGCTGGCCCAGGTTATCAAGGTTTCAGGGAACGGAAACCAGAAAGCCAAGAACATCAAGCTGATCCTCGACATGGTTGCGCTGGAGATGGCGCAGATGGCAAGAGAGAATAATGGAATGGGCGGCAAACGAGAAGTCGCCTTCCCAGAAACGCTGAGCCTTGACCACATGCACACCCTCACCAAAGACGAGGCCATGGCCAAGTTTGTCCGGTACCCCGGTATTGGCATCAAGTCTGCCGCTTGCGTCGCCCTCTTCTGTCTCCGCAAGCCCTGCTTTGCGGTTGACACGCACGTCCACCGGTTCTGTCGCTGGCTCGGCTGGGTGCCGGAGAAAGCAAATGCGGAGGACTGTTTCAAACACTGCGATGTGAAAGTGCCGGATCACCTCAAGTACGGGTTACACCAGCTGTTCATTCGCCATGGGCAACAGTGTTTCAAATGCCGGAAGGCGACGAGGCCGGGAACGAAGGAGTGGAGGGAGGCACCCGAGTGTCCGTTGGAACATCTGCTGGACCGGGGGAAGGGAGACGCCCGGGGATATGATTGAGACGGCAATGGAACGCCGAAAAGAGTTGCAGCCGAACTGGTTTACTGCTCCCTAAACAAGATGATGTGTACGTATACAAGCCCGAGTTGTGGCCAACCAGTAAACGTATGTCAAACGAAGAGAGCGTATGGTTCTCATACTCGCCATAGCTTTGGAACCTCTTACGGTCGTGACGGATGAAAATTTCCCAGGCCTTCGAGTCGTAGATGCTTCTCCATAGTTTCATCCTATGTCGACTTCCCCGCTACCACACAGTAGACATGGGATTAACGAGAGAACGTATCTTGATAATCTCAACGTGTTTTCGTCGCCACAACTTCACTAGTAAGTACTCGACTGCGAACCAAAGTTTGAAGATCCGGTGATTCAATATACGGGAGTTGAGCGCATCCGTAGAGGTACCAGAGGAGCTCTCACCTGCCGGCAACAACTGTTCGGCAGCTGTTTCATACCCTCGCTCTTGCCTGCCGCGTGCCCCCCTGCAACGTTTAGCGGCCCCACTCACTTTGGGTCTGACGCGGTTCGTTCCTGCCACTTGGATTGACGCGCAACGAGGTTTCGTTACAGCGTCCCTCCTTCTTTCTCAGGCACTGGACACTGGCCCTGGCATGTCAGAAGCTCTGACAGCCGCAACCTCAACTCCAACCTACATCAGGAGAGCCTTGACCGATTGCCTGGTGAAAGAACGGGGTTAGGCTCTTTCACTGGCTTGAGACCCTCGCAATTTTTCTACCGCAAAACCGCACGAGCGCGGATTTTCCTTCTGTTCTATTGTCATATTTCCATCAACTCCCGGTCTGTGGGCGCCACGATACCCGCAACCATCGCCATCACGGCATTTACTCTCCAACAAAGCGTCACTGCTCGTCCTCGGTTGCCTGGAGCACTTTGCGTCAACTATTCTTGTCATTCATTCACCACAGAAACTGTTGCTCTAGAACCTCGGTCTCTCCCCTCGACAAAAGCTTCTCGCCGATACGAAAGCTTCCCTGAACCATCCCGCTTGCTTCGCGCTGAAGGATGCTTCTTGCGACTATCTAAAGCGCCGACCTACTTCGACCTCCCAGCTCCGCCAACTCTGTCTGCCTCGAAAACCACCAGAACCCGTTACGCTCTCTGATCCACCGTCGAGATGACAGACAAAATGGAATATCCAGAGCTGGGGGCCACGGACGTTCAAACGGCTATGATGGAGATGCACCAAGCCTTTGAGGAGTTCCCTCCCAATGCACATCCAATCTGCCCTTTAACTAGCGACGACGACGATACAGACTACGCGTCCCCAGACCTCCCCGACGGGAACGGAACAACGGTGGCAGAAAAGCAAAAGCGAATTGCTGACGGGTGCGAAAGACGTCGAATCACCTACGGCCTTTCGCTCCTATTAGTAATGCCAGAGGCGGGAAAATGGATCAATGAGTGGAAGGAGCGTGTCAACTTCTTCCTCGCAAAATGCGACCAATGTGCCAGGACATGGCATAGGACACGCCAGCAGTTCATCAGAGCTATTGATCAGTGCGTATCCGTGAAACCTAACTTTATCCGCCCTCGGCCTGCTGACCAAGCTAATCCGTTCCTACAGATTTACTTCCCGTGACAACGCCGAGCTCTTGAGGAATCTGCAGCGAAACCTCGAATCTTTCGACGAGGAACGCATAACGCGCGGCCTCAAGAGAGCTAAATTCATTCTCGAGAGGGACGGTCCCATGCCGACTACGAAGCTCGTTAAAATCGAACTTTGGCCGTGTCTCGCCTTGTTCGAATCGCTCTGCTGCATGGCATACTTGAACAACAAAGTAAACCTCGAGATCTTCAACTATGTATTCGAAAATGTCCAGCCTAAGAAGCCGCTTAAGATGGTGGGAGGCGCCATTCCGACCATGACATACTTCCTTTTCGAAGAATATCCAGTTCATAGGGCGTTTGCAGAGGCACAATGGCAACGGATGCCACCGGAAAGCCTCACCGATGAGGAGTGGGAATGGGCTGTCAGAAGCGGCCTCAAGTCCCATATACTCGGCCATAGGGGGGGAACGCAGCCCTCGGCGAGGCTGGTTCGCTTTTGGAGCGGGTTCCTCCTCATTTTGCGAGCCATGAGCGAAAAGAGCATCCTGGAAAACCTCCGTGGTATGGAAGTACAACCGAATGTCTACTTCCTTGCCCTCGAAAACCTGGGCACCAAAGACGTCCCTGCTTTGAGCATGATACTGAAAGCGCTTCGTACGCTAATGGAGCGTTCGTCAAAGGCCTTTTGGGATGCTTATGACCAAGTTACCCCCAGTACGATTGTGGAGGAAATTTTCAAGAGCCCGGCTTTTCGGCCCTTCCTAAACCAGTCCCTTGAGCCGGACATGATGGTCGAGGACCAGGATAACAACGGTCAACAAATACCCGCGTTGGCGGAGTGGGTGAGGGCTTTTATCCGTTCCCTTCCATTAGCGCGGCGGTCAGACGTTTGCGAATCTCTTCTTCGGCATCTTTTCGAGACTCTGCGAGTCGACGCCGGCGCAGCCCAAGAAGCGAAAGCCACTTGTGTCCTTGCTGGTCTGGTGACCTTGAGAGAATGCTTGGACGGCTACCTCAACCTTCCATCCTTTGATACAGGAACGTCTCTTATTATGGTCAACCAGTTACTCAACAGAGTGATTCAGTACAAGGACGTCATCATTGGCGCGACCAAACTCAAGGCCGCGGACAAGTACAACGTTGGCCTCTCACAGGCTGCTATAGCCATCATTCAGTCTGCTCTGGCATTGGACGCGAAGGCGACATTTATGGAGTGGGACGCTTTCGTTAAGGAGAAGCCTGTTCAAGATGCCGTAAACAGGGACTCTGGCGCATTATGGGAGTCATTCCTGGAGCTCATCTGGAACGGACAAACAGATCTTGCCAAGGCCATGTTGAGAGCAACGATGCCTCTCAGGAGTATCGAACGGTTTATCCCTAAGCGGAAAGACCAGCTCAAGAACGAGCACGCAAAGTTCAACAGACGCTTTCAACAGCAAACGGCGGCAATTGGCAAAATGCTAGGCCGTCTGTCTGACTTTAACCCGGCTGATCTTGACAGTTTCTGCTCGGATCCGCAGAGTAACACCATCCAGCCCATCGTGGCGACTCTGATACACGGTGAGGAAGCCATTCGCGAAGCCGGCTTCGAGTTGATCAAAGCCATCACAGGTGAGGTTACGCCATCTGAGGCCGTGAATAAGATGCTTGAGGAGTACTTCAGCCAATTCCTGGAGGCCTTCACTGGCGCCGTAAACCATATCACCAACGCCAAAGACTCCAATAATCCGTGGAGTCACATGCAATACTTGCTGAAATGCTGTGAATTCGTGCTCAATGGCTTAAGTGATCCGTCCGTAGGCCAACTCAGACGCAAGACCCTGACCCCTGCGGAACATGCTGTCGTTAAGGGATGGTGGGAGTGCGAATGGAGAGCCGTCGGCCACTCGTTCGGATCCATGAGACTCTGGCACGTGAAGGTGGACAAGAAGGTCATGGAGGACTTTTGTCGTGATGTGATGGAGCTTGCAGAGAAGCTCCTCGCCCAAGACGGTCTCATGGCCTCGGCACTTAGCAATCCACAAAGCATCTCGGCAACAAACGGAGATGACGGCTCAGAGGGCATGAAGTTGGTCCTGGAGCCGCCGAGAATACACTCGTATCCCTTGGTGGACATGTTGCAACTCCGCGATAAATATCTTATCGCCGGTATCATCGAGATCACCAAAAAGCTGATCAAGCGTCTGCAAGACAACGGCATGATGCTTCCGCCAAAAACGGTCGCCTATCTCAACAACATGCTGAAGAAGAGGAAGTCGGCTGATGGGCGGGTGGACTACACAATAAAGACGAATCTTACCAATGAGCAACGGATCGAGCTGCTCAAGGCGCTCGGGGACGATGCTGCCATCGAAGAGCAGTTCGTTGGTGGAAAGCCTGTCAAGCAAGAGGTCAAGCCGCTTATGAAACAGGCAAAGATCGATTTCTCAAAGGCCACACTCAAAGACCACATGGCTTCGCTTACGCCTGCCTTTGATAAGGCCACTGAGAGGCGGAAGAATGCTCTGTTGGAGACAATGAAGGCCGAAGCTCCAGTCAAGGCTCCTCCCAAAATCGACTCAAAGGCTGCCGACAAGATCAAGGAGGCTAGACGGCTTGAAAGAGAAGCAAAGGCTAAGCGAGATGCTGAGGCCATCGCGAGGGCAAAGGCTCTGCGTGCGCCACCGAAGCTCGTCCAAGGAGAAGGCTCAGGTCTAGCTGGCGTTACTGGAGTTCGTGGCAAAGACCACGCCCCAGTGCTCAAGGACGAGATCATGGTTGGATCATCTTCAGAAGACGAAGATGAGTCTGACGATGACGAGCTGATCACACTCCATGCCGCTGGAAAGAAGAACATGACCGAGGCCGAGCGTCGCGCCCATCGGTTATTGGCCGAGAAGATGCGCGGGCCGGTGAAGAAGGTCAAGATCGAGCGGTCCGCCAAGGATATGCGCGCTCGTCTTATTCCTCCTATGGATGTCTTGCACCAGGCTATCTTGGAGTGGGACATATTCCACGAGGGTAACGATCCCCCTAACGGGTATCGTTGTGATCACGTTTCGGATGCCTATCAGGACCCGGTCAGCTACAAGCAAACCTTCTTCCCGCTGCTCATCAATGAAGCCTGGCGCTCATTTGTCACGGCCAAGGATGAAACCACTTCCAAGCCTTTCGGCATCAAGGTCCTTAGTCGTATGACGGTTGACAAGTTCATGGAAGTCACGGCGTCCGTCCCAGTTGCGATAAACAAGGACCGTCAACTGTCTGAAGGAGACATTGTTATCATCTCCAAGGGCCAAAACCCGCTTCAAGAGCCAGAAGAGCTGCATTGTCTTTCACGTATCTGGAAGACAACTTACAAGAAAGACAATGTGGAGGTCGTCTACCGCCTGAACGCTAAGGGCAACCAGATCTTGCCTGCCCTACTACCTGGCTCGGAGTTTACCGTCGTCAAGATTACCAACATGACGACCATTGAACGCGAGTACGCTGCCTTGGAAAGTTTACAATACTACGATCTCATGGACGAGGTTTTGAGGGCCGAGCCGTCTCCCATGCTTTCTTTTGGCGATGAGAACATCAAGAACACCATGAAAAACTGGGAACTTAACCCTGGTCAGGCGAAGGCGATTCTCAACGCCAAGGAGAATGATGGGTTCACCCTTATCCAGGGTCCTCCGGGTACCGGTAAAACGAAGACCATTGTGGCAATGGTTGGCTGTCTACTGACCGGAGTGCTCAAAAACCCTACCGCTGGTGTGGCCATTGGCCGTCCAGGACTCGGCGCCGCAAAGAGCAACGCCCCTTCAAAGAAGCTGCTTGTTTGCGCGCCCAGTAACGCCGCTGTGGACGAATTGGTACTGCGTCTGAAGAACGGTGTCAAGACACAGAACGGAACAACTCACAAGATCGAGGTGGTCCGTCTCGGTCGCAGTGATGCCATCAACGCCGGAGTCAAGGATGTCACACTTGATGAGCTGGTCAAGGCGAAAATGGATGCCGAGTTGAACAAGGATACAGGCCCGACTGACCGGGAGAAGTTGCACCAGGAAGCTGGCGAGATCAAGCAGAAGATTGCCGAACTCAGACCTCAACTGGAAGCGGCGCGCACGATTGAAGATCGGCAGCTTGTCAACAAGTATCAGCGGGAGTTCGACGAACTCAAGCGGCGCCAGGCGCACATCGGAGCGCGCATCGACGCGGATAAAGCTAGTGGAAACACATTCGCTAGAGAGACCGAGATCAAACGCCGACAGGTCCAGCAGGAGATTCTCGACAAGGCTCAGGTGCTGTGCGCCACTCTCAGCGGTAGCGGTCACGAGATGTTCAAGAACTTGAACGTGGAGTTTGAGACGGTCATCATCGATGAGGCGGCGCAGTGTGTGGAGCTTAGTGCGCTTATTCCCTTGAAGTACGGATGTTCAAAGTGCATCCTTGTCGGTGATCCCAAGCAGTTGCCACCTACCGTTCTCTCGCAGTCTGCTGCACGGTACGGCTACGACCAGAGTTTGTTCGTCCGCATGCAGAAGAACCACGAGAAGGACGTGCATCTCCTCGATACCCAGTATCGTATGCATCCTGAAATCAGCTCCTTCCCCAGAGCCGCCTTCTACGAAGGTCTCCTACAAGACGGCGACGACATGGCCAAGTTGCGCCTCCAGCCCTGGCACCAGAGCACCCTGCTTGGGGCGTACCGCTTCTTCGACGTCCGCGGTTCGCAGGAGCGGGGACCAAAGAACCAATCACTGGTCAACGAGGAAGAACTCAAGGTCGCCATGCAACTTTATCGCCGGTTCAAGGCCGATTATGGCGATGTCGACCTCAAGGGCAAGATTGGTATCATTACCCCTTACAAGGCCCAGCTGTACCGGCTGCGGTCTCAATTTGCCCAGCGCTTCGGCGATGCCATCACCGACGAGATTGAGTTCAACACCACCGATGCCTTCCAGGGCCGAGAGTGCGAGATCATTATCTTCTCTTGCGTTCGTGCCAGCCCCACGGGTGGTATCGGTTTCATGACGGATATTCGTCGTATGAACGTCGGTCTCACGCGTGCACGGTCTTCGCTCTGGATCCTCGGTGACTCCCGCGCCCTGATGCAGGGCGAGTTCTGGGCGAAGCTTATTGAGGATTCGAAGCGGCGCGATAGGTATACCACGGGAAACATCATGGGCATGCTGAGCCAGCCGGGGCCACAGCTGTCTGCTGCGGCTTTTCAGGCTCTGGCGATTACTAGCTCTGATAATGCCAGGGAAAGTACGCCAAGCGGTATCAAGCGGGAGGTGGTCGAGGTGAAGGACGAGGATGGCGATGTGCAGATGGGGGATCGATCATCGTTCAGGGGGTCTTCTCCCCCAGCTGCTGCTGTCGGTGGCAGCAGTGCGATGGGTTCGTCCAGACCTCCTTCCGGACGCAATACTCCAAATCATACCGGAAACGGGTTCGGAAGTTCGCCTGCCCCGCAGCAGCCGCAGCCACCGCTGTACAGGGAAGGCTTGCCAGTCATTCAGGAGACGACTTTCACGCCGAGGGTGAAGAAGAGGCCGCATGAGGGAGGAGGGGGTGATCAACCTGGCAAGAAGGTACGTAACATCCCATACAAAGACAAGCAGCAGCAACGTATGATGAGCCCAGATTGACTGACATTTTCCCCGTATCACAGCAACACATCGACCCCATCACCAGCAGAGCCCCCAAGGGACCCAGGGGCTACAACCCCAATACCAACAACCTCCCGCCAAGACCACCGCCGCCGGCGCCGAGTGACCCCTCAGCGATGGAAGTCCTGGGATTGGCACCCCCTACCAGAGCACCGGCTTCTCAGCAGCAGCAGCAGTTCAACTATCAACCTCAGCGGCCTCCTCATTACCAACCTCGTCCTCAACAAGGACCTCCGCCTCCGTACCCGGGCCGTCAGCAACAACAACAACAAGCACCTGCTGGTCCTTCTCGACCCAATATCCCAACTGGTCCAAGCAGACCGGGTGGTGGTCCAGGTTACCAGCAGCAGCAGCAGCAACAAGAGCAGCAGCAACAGAGACCGCCGCCGATAGTGAAGAAGAAGGCGCCTGTTGATCCGTTTATTAAGCGAAAGAAGAGGTGATTTGGTTCACTCACTAGGGGGGTGGTCACTTTTATGACCGGAGGACACAACCCCCTTGTCTGCTGGATTCTTGCATTTCACATTTGCCGCCTTTTACGGCAGATTTTGCTTTGTCTTATCCCCTCTTACGTAGACACACATGGTCTGTCACGTTGCCTACCTACCTCTACATAGACTAGTTAGGCGTTGTTCGCATACTACCAAGGTACATATGGTACATATAATCTGGCTGGATGGCTTACTGGTGTTCCGATACAGGGGCTAAAGGGCGTCGTCACTGGGACGGCAGGAAAAGTGTTAGAGTAGAAAAGATTGTAGAGTAGATTTGATGATTGCTTGTGCCTGGTGTTTGTTGACTTTGTTCACCGGGCTGTATGGGTTTGGTCTGATACGGCCCCGTTCCTTCGTCTTTCTCTCCGCGGCCCTGACCTAACCGTCGGGTCCCGGTTGTGGATCCCCCAAGCTAGATCCATCTAGTATTGTTTGGTGTAAAGGGATTAAGTCTAGAGACCGCTCAAGAACCAGATCCGAGAACCGAAAACAGGCAACGGGGTATAAGATGGAGGAAGCAGAAGAGTTCCCATCGAGATGCATCCTGCCTCAGCGTTCGACAACCATTGGGCAACAGACACCCAATAATGCTCTAGTTTCCGGTGCATCAGCCCCAGGCCGAAGTCCGTTCCCATCTCCCGTACCTACACTCATCCCGGTTTTATTCATGTATGGAGAACAGAGCTAG
>HF972934.1:79404-91077 GCA_000604185.2 Neurospora sublineolata FGSC 5508 | reverse complement strand
TAGCGTTTCTGCCACCGACCATGCGAATGAAGTTGCAACACTTCGTGCCGAAAATGCAGACTTGAGACGGCTGTTGAGCAACACACACTCGAACAACAACTCAGAACGGAGTATTCCATCAACGGAACTGGATATTCTCACAAGTAACGTCGCCAAGATAGGCAACCGTGCCAGCCAGGCCGAAAGTCCTCAGATGGAGTTCGAGATTTTCAAGGGCAGGGTGGAACGGCTCGAGGATGACCGGCAAACTGACGAAATTTTTATGTCTCCCAATTGTCGGAAACGGACATCGGCGGAGGCCGGGCTTCCTGAGACAGACCTCGCAGCAAAGTTGCCTGTTTTATCAGCACGTCCAAGTCTTTCAGCTCATATACCCCAGCTCTCGACACATCGCCAAAATGCCCCGCTCGAAACCGCTGGACCAGAAGGCGCACACCTGGAAAGGGGTCAGTCCTCAGCCTAGCCTGTCGGAGGCACCAAGTGAGGAGAGGGAGCCTGGTCGCGGAGAGAGAAACTAGCCGAACTGTGGTTTTCCTTTCTGGGCTTACTTCCGAGCCAGGCTCTTGTTGTCTCCCAGCTCAGCCTCGATGATCTCAATCGCGAAACTCGCGAGCTGTTTGATCGGCTTGAGCACAACGTTCTCCCAGAAAGCCTTGCTTACAGGATCTTGCAAATCGTTTGCCCAATGCTTGACCATGGCGGCATCCTTCTCGTCACGCTCCTGCAGACCTTCGATATCGCGCAACATTTCTTTAGTTCCAAACATGACGTCCCATGATGCCACACCTCCTATGACACCGTTCTGCCTGACCAGCCGAAGGATGACCTCGGTGAGAGAAACTATGTCGACGGTTGCCAGAACCCCAATAACACCCTCGTGGTCGCAGTACCGAGCAAGATCGCCGCTATAGGTCATGTCTCCTGCCGCGGACAAGAGCTTTGCAATCGTCATGAGGGTTTTGACCCTAAACGGCGCGAATGATGCTGTGTACTTGAAGGGCCAGCATTCCACCGCAAGGAAGCAGTGCAGAGAAAGCGCCTTGAACAACGTAGTACGGTTAGCTCCCCACATGGTAGCTAGGTTGAGCATCGTAGCAGGAAGGGGATCGATAGCCCACAGCTGAGCGTCGATAAGAGGTTTGCAAATCTTCCACTTGGCTCGAGCAAGATCAATAGGATCCCCCTGACCCATTACGGTCAGTTCCATACACTTCCAGTGTATTTCCTCGATCTTGGATTTTGGAATCTTCTTTGATCTTTCAATGTACGAAGGAACCAGGCTGGCAACATCCGGCTGGAAAGTGCAGGAATTCAGCCATTTGACACCCGGAGAGACCCCGCAAGCCTGGATCACTTCGTAGACATTCAAGTCGTCTTTGCAACGAATACAATTGCACTGGAAGTGATAGAGTCGAAGTGATTCTTGCCTTGCACGGCGAGGGGCGGTGTGATCTGGATGACAGAGTTAGGATTCGAATAAATATCTTGATAGTGACAGGAATGACCATACCGATATATGAAATCAGAATCTCATCACCCGGTTCAAGATCCCTTTCCGCTTTGAGAAAGGCTTTGCGCTTCTCGAAGGCGATATAGGCGTTTGGCACGCAAGAATGATTCACCATCGAAAGGCTGGGGTGAAGGAAGATGCCAGCCTGTCCCGTGTCGGCATCAAACCTGTTGAACGCATTCGTTTGGATCTAAGCGCCGCCGCACCAGTCAGTTCACATCACACATCGATTTTTCAGACTTCCCCATCCCGAAGTAAAAAAAAAAACTCACCTTGCACAGCACCTCCATGGCCTGCTTCAGCGTCTCATCGCTCTGCAACAAACCCGCATAAACCACCGCGCCCGTAGCCTGCAACTCAAAGTCCTTCCACAACTCCTCATCAGTCTTAAACCCCTCCACATTACTCTCCAGTGTTCCTCCCGGCCCAAACGCCTTAACAATCTCCTCATCCCCAGCCTTCAACAACAACATCACCTGCGCCACCGCCCTCACCGGAGTCGGCACCCAGTCCTTGCCCGTCCTCTCCCGGATCCGCTTGAACATTTTGCACTCGGCCTTGTGCACCAGCTTCCAGTGCGCCCGCTGGCACTCGGCGTTGCAGTACACGGCCGCCTTGCAGCCCGTGCACGCCTTACACGTCCTGGGCCCCGCTTCCACGTCGCCCTCGAACTCGATCGTCCCGCTGACGTAGAGGCAGTAGTTGCACGTCGTCCGCATGTTGGCGTCGTCTGGGAGAGCGAGCAAAGGGTTGTCGATGATGGCGATGGTTTCACCGGCGCCGAACCGCTCGGTAGAGAAGAGGGTGCGGCCCCGGTCGACGCCGGGGACGCCGCCGATGCGGGTCTTGGGGATTGGAGCTGGTAGTGTGGGCGCCATGGTGGTGGTGGTGGTGCTCCAAGAGGATCAAATCGGGGTTGTTGATGAGGTGAAGAGTGAGTAGAAGTGAGGTGTTGTAGGTCGCTGGGGTGACCGTTTTGTATGTAGCGAGTGACAGTGGCGACTGGCGAGAGAGGTCGAAGAGAACTGAAGGGTGAAGTGACGCTTCCAGTATAGTTTCCCGTTAGACCCAGTAAGCCGCTACGCCATGTATTCCTCTCAGAAGCAAGTGGTCAGTTTGACCTTTTGCTCCTCGATGGATGTTGTTATGAGAAAAAGTTAGAAAGTGGTTGTCAGGAGAAAGTGAAATCACTGTTTACTATCTAGGATGCCGGGGGGCATGCACCCCGCCTGCAGCGAACAGAAAGCGACCCCTGGAAGCCCGCAAAATCCTGCCCCACAGAGCTGCTCTCATAGTGGGGCAACCACCATCATTGCTGCCGGCCCTCGTGGCCGCCCGATCAACTGGAACCGAACCTCATTCAAACATCACATTCGGTTTATGAATTAGACACTCTTGCATCTAATCATTCCTCTCTCGATCAAACGAACAAAAGACGCAAAGATGTCCGGCAAGCAAGAAGGAGGTAAGCATTCTCCCCGCTCCTTTCAACCAAGCTTCCATTCAAGCTTCGTGTTCGCCCCTCAAAAGCTCAAGCTCAAGCTCAAGCTTCACCTTAACCCCCTGGTCATCTCCAACACCCTCCCCTCTTCACCCCTTTATCACCACCAACCTCACCTCAACCTACAACCCGAGACAGATGAGACACTAACACATCTTCAGTCGATATCGGGAGCCTCAGCGCTCAACAACTCACCGCCGTCAAGAAGCAGCTGGACGAGGAGGTCGAGCACCTGACGGCCTCGTACACGCAGCTAGCTGCGGCGCAGGCAAAGTTCAAGGAGTGCTTGCGGATTGTGCAGACGGGGAGCAGTTCTTTTGATGGTATGTTTACTTATTACCTCCCCCATTTACTTCGTCTTCGTATATCTTGGGTGGTGGATTGGATGGAGTGGATAGCTGGTGAGGATGAAGAATCGGGGGCTTGGGGGATGGGCAAGAGGGATGGGGATGGGTTATGTCAAGCTCCCACTTGACGGTCACCTCTTCTTTGGTTTTTGTCTCAGTCTCAAGACGAGACTCTTTGAGAAACCCCCGCCGTTTCCTCAGATCCCATCCATCTCATCTACAACCCTCAACAAACGTCTACACCTTATTTCACTCGCGTTTACTCCTCTCTTGGTGTTGGTACCCTCCTTCACCTCCCTGCGCCTTACGACTCTCATTCTCGCATCCAATGACTGCCCCATCGTCCCATCTCCTATTCTACTACACTCCTTCCCAAAGTTTCACTCCCTTCACCCTGCCCAAAGCCCAAACAAACATATATCCTTCCAGCCATGAGCATCGCTAACAACAAGACCAAACTCATCAGACAACAAAGATATCCTCGTGCCCCTCACCAACTCCCTCTATGTCAAGGGCAAGCTCTCCAACCCCGACCGCGTGATCGTCGATGTTGGTACTGGGTTCTACGTTGAAAAGGTACGTCTCTCCACCATGATGACCCTACATGTTACTGACTAGAAGCTTCCAGGACACCAAAAGTGCCACTGAGTTCTACGATGCCAAGGTCAAGGAACTTGGCGCCAACATTCAGAACCTAGAAGCTATTGTCCAGGGAAAGACTAACAACCTCCGCGTGGTGGAAGAAGGTACGAAGTTCTCCTCTCTTTCTTAGACTGGCCGCATATTACAGCCATGACATTGTTACTAACAAGAATTAACATTTAGTCTTGAGGCAGAAGGTGCTGGCACAAGGAGCTGGACCTGCATCGGCACAGGCATAGTGGAGAATCTGACTTGTCATTGTGTGATTGAGCAAAGCAAAAAACGAACTAAAGTTACGGTACAGCTACTTGGTGAACGCCCTCTATCTACTTGCACACGTTGTTGAGCCCATTGACGATTATTATAACGACACACCAATATATTTGAAGAACCGTTCCGCGGCCTTGAGCTCAGCAGAAAAATACTCTAGCTACGACTACTGCTCCGGCTCTTGAAACCTCATCGCGACACTTTTCCATCTATATAAATGCCGATAGCCCACGTCTGTCTACACAATCCTATCCAGCAACGTCTGAACCTTCCCAACCCAATGCAACAAGGCATCAACGGGGTCAAGATCTCTAGTGGGGTCAGTGGGTGAGTTGGATGACTTGAAGAACTGTTTGGGGAACGTCTCCCAGGACCGCGGTCCGGCTGAGACGTCAGCGTTGGCCAAGTTGTCGTTCCACTCCGGTCGATACATGCTAACGCTCACACCAGTGACCGGCTCTTGAGGTTGTCCCTTGGTGCCTGAGAGAGTGCTCCAATTGCGGTACATGGAAAGTTCTACAATGTAGTCTTTGTTGAGATAATAGGACCAGGTCGTTTTACCGATGAGAGCCTCAATGTGGTGGGTCTGGGCGAAGGACGCCGCAACGTAGGGCTCGATGCAATTGGCGTTAGCGTTGGCGCTGGGGCGAATCTTGATGCCCTTGCTGAGTGTACGCTGATCCAGTGGAAGCTTATTGCCGGTCTCATCGATGGGAGACTCAACTTTCATGACCCAATCGTAATTCCTGGGATGTGTTAGTATGACAACGAGGTGAGGAAGAAAAGGAGTAGGGCGACGAGGTGAGGAAGATGTGCGACTTACTTGTCTGGGCATGCCGTGGCGAGTTCGACGCTACGGTGGCTCTTCTCTCGATGGAAGACGTTCAGCGAGCCGAAAGTAAAACCACTATCTTGGTTTCCATCGACGCTCACTTCAAGGTTGACATTCTTCGTTGTGACAATCACAAAGTTCTCTGTGCCTTGGGGGTCTCCAAAGTCTGGATCGAGAGAGAAAGCATGTTGGATCTTTTCGCGCATTGATTCACCACCCAGTCTGAGCATTGTTAGAAAATAATTGCGAGGGAAAGCAAGCAAAATAGAAGAAAACCATAAGGGAAGAAGACCAGAAGGGAAAGAAACCATGGTATACACTTACCTCATCTCCATGTGGGAAGTTCCTCTACTGCTCACCCTGCGAGCCAATCTCGAGAACTCATCGAGCGTATAGCTCGTGGTACCCCTCTTGCGTTCTTTGAAGAACAATTTGCCGAAAGCGATCCGCATGCGCATTCTGTTGGGAGAATACCGCAAGCCATCACCCACGCGCACCATCGCAGCAGTAAGATCGCTCGTGTAGGCTTGGACAGCCAAAGCATCGGCCACCTCGGTAGAGTCGGTGGGCGCCGCGGCTGGTCGATACCACGTGGTTCCAGGGCTCTCCTGGAGAAGTATCCGTATGACACCTTTGTCGCCGCTGAGCGGAGCGACAAGTACTGAATCTTGCCAGACTGTCGCATGACCTTCACGGAGTACCAAGCTCTTCAGAATGTTGCGAATGGCCGCATTGGCGCTCTTTGGAGAAGCAGCGGAGATCTGGATGGGATCTTGTCCTCTGAGGCGGATCCTGACACCGTGTTGGTTTTCGATTTGTTCCAAGATTGTCTTGAGCTCTCGGTCCTGGTCGTCCACAATGCGAAAGCCACGAGTTGGGACCAACAAGTCCACCTGTGGAAGGCGGTATTAGTATAGGTGGTATGGGGGTGAAAGCACTGTTCCTCAATAGAAATGGATGTAGAACTGCGTTGGTTGATAGAAAGGGGAAAGCTGAGAGGTACTCACCTGAGTGCTCAAAACCTCAGACACCTGTCCGCTGCGCTGGGACGACGACGAGGCGCCCGAACGAGACTGTCGAGGTCCAGTGACGTGCGACATGATGAATTGCGTTTTGAGTGTTGTGCTTTTGAATCAACCTGAAGTCTAGTGTTGCAACTCCAAGCTCCGAAAACTTCTCCAGGGCAGTTTGAGAAAATCTGTCGTTTGATGACGTAAAGGGAGATTGGACGTGAGGCGACGGAGATCAGAAAGTGAGCTTGTACTCCTGGTATTTGGACGAGATCTATCCCGAGCTGTCCCAAGCCTCAGCCTGGTGAGATCAAGTTGAAAGAACAAACGCGATGGGGGTCAAACGCGTAGTGCGCGAGTTGACAGTGGAAAGTGACAAAAAAGGAAGAAGATGAGAAAAGTAGGAAGAAGGAAGTGTAAAAGGGTAAGGACGACGAGGATGACGACGACGACGATGACGATGACGACAATGTCGAAAACCAGATGGTAGTGGTAGTGGTAGTGGTGGTGGTGGAGGGACACCAAAGATTGATGAGAGTAAACAGAGGAAAAAGAAGATGGCGGGGGAGGAGGAGGAGCTGACCTTCTAAGAACCCGAGGCGCAAATTTGGTCCCTCTCGTGCCTGACTCGAACAAACAATGTTCGACGCGATTTACTCGAGCCCGAACTGAGAAGTCTGTCAGCTGGAGGCAACTGCAACTGGCTCGCTGGTTGCTTTGGCAGTCGCTTCGAGGGGAGCGCCTGGGCAATTAGGGAAGGAGCCAAGTGACGACTGCCTACCCGAAGAGCGGACACAGGAAGATCCGACTGTGGGCACATGGGTTGCTCTTACCTACCCCATGGAAGACTCGCAACCGGAAAACTTGAGCTCTTGTCCGTCTGGGATTCATACTAGTATTTTCAGCCAATCTGGATGAGCAAGGTCCAGCAACCTTAAGTCGCTGTCCGGGAAATCCTGATGGATCTTTTGTCCTTGCCCCGACAAGTCTCAGTCTGAGAGAAACTTGACAGCAAATGGTTAAATTATTCGATCGCAAGAACAAACGGAACTTAACCAGTTTGGACAAACCTCAACGCAACTTATCAGATCAGTTGAATGAGCTGATAACCGGGAGAAAAGAGCAAGACCACTCTCCAGACCGGATATCAAGCCAGGCGAGCAGGACTTTTATGGAAATGGAAAGAGCCATCAGACAAGAAAAGCAGTGACTTGCGTTGGGGTGGAGTTTTCGAAAGGAAAGGACAGCTTGCGTACCTGTAAGCATTCAAAGTGGCAGGAACAACGAGGCGACAGTTGGCGGTGAGTTCGCCCTCATGAATTGCGCAGGGTTACTCCCCGGTAGAAGCACCTCTTTGGCGTGATGTGATCTGTATTTGTAGGTGGTGACCGCGGTAATAGATATGGGAACCACGATCCAGCCCTCTTCAAGCGCCAGTTGTGACAGGAGCGTGGAGGATTGGAGCAACAAGCAGAAGCTTTGATTGGAACAGTTGTAAGTTGAACTCCGGCGTTGAGTTAACCGCGTTGTAGCTGGAGCGTTGGCTCTGGAAAATTGTGAATCTTGGAAAAGAAGTTGGCGGAAGCAACTACTTGTTTGGATAAGATTTATACTTGCTGACAAGGTGGATAACTGCTACTGACTGGTTGAGATGGAAGATGCTCGATTCCAGCAGAGGGGTATCCGCCTTTTTATCCTGAGCGGAAGACAAACCAAACATGAAAACCGAGAAGCAAAGAAGAAGATGGAATTAACCACATGAACTGTCTGCCGGTATTGTGAACTCTTCCTTGGTAAAAGCCCGCTATCCTTCTGCCGGAGTTGTATGCTTGCACCCCAGTCAGCAAGAACAAGATAAACAAAAATGGATCGTTGAAATGGCGGTCTCTGCGGAGAGATGATATTGATGAAACTGTAAGTCTTTAGTCTCGACTATTCAGATCATGAGGGATCGAGTAATGAGTCTTTCCTTGATATATTGTACTGCTCGCGTGTCTGAACATAAACGTGCAATATGAGATAAAAATTCTGAAAAAACATATATCTACGACTTCAGTCTCAAGCGTACGAGAGTAACTGGAGCCAGTCGTGGATTCAACGTATTCTGTCGCTTGACCAGGCTGTTTATTGCCTTTGCAGATTGGTAAATTACGGCTTGATCATGGCGAGCCATGCTATGATGGTCCCCAAAGCTTAGGGAAAGCTCTCGACCGATTCCTCTGAGAATAGCCCGCCTTTCTGAGACAGCTCTAACCGAACTACATGTGCGATGACATTCCGTCACTCTTGCACAGTATCACCGCCAAATCCCGGACGTATCCGGAAAAGTCTTCGAAATACCCTTCGCTGATCTCAGGAACAGACGTCAGATAAGTCAGGTAACTGAAATATCGGATATACTCCGTGGGAAAGCTGGTTTGTTTGGGCATCACTCCGTTTTAATTTGGGACAGAAAAGCAGAACAAATGGTAAAGGATGAAAAATAAGAATTAAGGGTTCAAGAGAACTATCTCCAAGAATATGGAATGAAAAGACCGACCATATTGCAATGGAAATGAGGTCTCTCATCATGTCTCAACGGCTCAAGGTTTATATCTCTCACAAGAGTAGCCATCAGATGAAACGTAAGAGTGATTCCTTTGCCTTGATCAAAGAGGAGAACTGGCGCGGTTGAGGTGGAAACGGGCAGAGACTCCAACCACTGAATGTTGTTGCCTTTGGACTGTATACCCAGAGGACACTCTCAATGTTCGTTGCCTTCGAGCTGTCACGCTCTTATCGACATTGTTCTCTGCCATAAAGATGGCTACCCGTGTATAGTATCTTGAAATTCTTGATGTTGTTATATCTTGCCGTAGAATTTGGGAGTTGGAGCTGTGAAGGAGTATCACGAGCAGGTAGCCATCAATTCAAGATCCAGGAGAATGTCGATAAGCAACAGCCATAATGAGTGCGAGAGAAATCAAAGGCAAAGATGGCTGTACTGCCTCTCGGGCAGAGATGGACGTCCACCGACGTCGTCGTTGTTGACGGGGAAACCTCGATCTGATTGGTAACCCTAAAAGGCAGCCGCTTTCAGGGGCTCGTTCTTGGCGCCGCCAACAGAACTGTGGGGGCTCAAGCGGGAGTTAGCGGATCCTGCAGGGATGTTAAGTGCACTGGACGCGCTAAAGCTTCCAAGACGCGTCTTGCATCCCGTTCTCTTCCATCTTCGACTTCGCACTCTATCTCGAAAAGGCAACATCCAGTACCAAGATCGCCAAGCTCATGAACTCGCTGCTCTGACCTCGAACCGATCAAACCGATATACAAGTTCTACGGCTCTCTTTGACAGCTCGCCATTATGCCTGCCACTCCCGGACGGCGTTCGTCTCGAGCACAAGAGTATCGTCTACCCGGCGTAACCAGAGAAGATTCGGATGATGAGCTGGGGACGGACGACTTGCCGTGGGAGTGGATATATGATCGGCAAGAAGATAAAGGAGAAAACGAGGTTATACCAGCAAGCGGACCTGGATCGAGGAAACGGAAGCGAACAACACAGCCAGAGCGCAAGATCATCGGCGCACAAATGGGAGACTTTGAATGTTACGTGGGTGACACTCTGCTTCTCAAGGCTGAAGGCTCTAATGAAGCCTGGGTAGGGATTGCCTCTGAGTTCTTGGAGGATGACGGCGAAAAGTCAGCAAAGTTCATGTGGTTCTCTTCGGAAAAGGAGATCCGTAATGGCCCGAAGAAGAGGACGGATTTCGTGGAGGTAGGTTCTGATACCCTTCATTCTAAGAGTCCTTGGGTCGTGTTGCTAACTTTGAAGTGCAGAACGAGCTTTACATAACACCGAGTTTCGACTTCAACGCCCTAACCACAATCAACGGCAAGGCCGTAGTCATGTCCCAAGAAGCGTTCATGAAACAGTATCCAACCGGGAAAGTCCCACGAAAATCCAAAGAGTTCGGCAAAGTCTTCATCTGCCGTCGAGGCTGCAACACGCGAACATGTACCTACACCGACGAGTTCAAATGGGAAGATATCTACAAGGGCAAGGAAGATCTCGAGTCCCTCCTCGACTTCGTCCTCAAGCGCACCAAAGCCACCCGAAGGAAACGACAACCCAAAGCCGAATCCCCCGAACGAGAATACGCCTCCGACGACGACGCCGACGCCGAACCCGCCGCCAAAGTCCCTCGCACCCCCCGCAAACTCAAAGTCCGCAGCAACGCTGCCACCCCAACCAGCCGGCGCAAAGGAACCAAAGCCGCTCTCAGCGCCGCCGTAACGCCCACCTCCCACCGCAAGATCATGATCAAGAAACACCTCGAATTTACACCCCTAGCCACCCGCGTGCTCTCGCCCATGCACATCCAAAACTCCCCCTACCAACTCGCCCGCACCCAGCTCCACGTCGCCTCGGTCCCGACCTCCCTCCCCTGCCGCGAAGCCGAGTTCTCGCTCGTGTACTCGCACCTCGAAGCGGCCATCACCGACGGCAGCGGCACCTGCATCTACATCTCCGGCACGCCCGGCACTGGCAAAACCGCCACGGTGCGGGAAGTCGTCTCGCACCTGGACGCAGCCGTGCGCGCCGACGAGCTGGATGACTTCATCTTCGTCGAAATCAACGGCATGAAGATCACGGACCCACACCAATCCTACTCTCTCCTCTGGGAAGCTTTGAAGGGCCAACGCGTCAGCCCCTCGCAAGCATTAGACCTGCTAGAGCGCGAATTCAGCCACCCTTCCCCGCGCCGCGTGCCCTGCGTGGTGCTGATGGACGAGCTGGACCAGCTGGTGACCAAGAACCAAGGCGTGATGTACAACTTCTTCAACTGGCCCGGACTAAGACACAGTCGGCTGATTGTCCTGGCCGTGGCCAACACGATGGACTTGCCTGAGCGCACGTTGAGTAACAAGATCAGCAGTCGGCTGGGGTTGACGAGGATTACGTTCCCAGGATATAATCACGAGCAGCTGATGCGGATTGTGCAGAGCCGGTTGGAGGGCGTGCCGGGGGATATTGTGGATGCGGACGCGGTGCAGTTTGCGGCGAGAAAAGTGGCGGCTGTGAGCGGCGACGCGAGAAGGGCGCTGGATATTTGTCGACGGGCGGTGGAGTTGGCGGAGGCGGATGTGAAGGTTGTTGCTGATGCTGAACCGCCAACCCCGAGCAAAAAGAAGGGTGTTGAGGATAAAGTGGCCGGCAAGAAGAAGGGGTCGGCGGGCAGAGTCACGATTGAGACGGTGCGGAGGGCTATCAACGAGGCTACGAGTAATCCGCTGCAGCAGTACCTGAGGGGCCTCCCCTTTGCATCGAGGTTGTTGCTTACGACGCTGCTGTTGCGTACGCAGCGGACTGGGCTGGCGGAGAGCACGTTTGGCGATGTGCTGGAGGAGATGCAGCGGATGATCAAGCTGGCGACCGGGAGCGATAGCCGGCCGTTGAATGCTTTGATGGCAACGGCTGGAGTGAGTGCGGCAGACCATGGAGATGGTATCATGGGAGGGGCTAGATCAAAACCCGACGCCAGGCAGATGCGGCCGGGCGGACTCACCATCGCTGCCGT
>HF972929.1:6539-16902 GCA_000604185.2 Neurospora sublineolata FGSC 5508 | reverse complement strand
GCTGGTACGAGGATAAAGATCACCTATATCTTGCCATGGATTTCATGAAGTACGGTGACCTCCAACAGTACATCGACGGCCTGGCGCCCTTTTCGGAGCCCCAGGCGGCTGCGATCGCGAAACAGGTTGCGCAGGCTTTGAAGCACATGCATGCCAATGGCTTCATTCATAGGGATCTCAAGCCTCAGAATATCCTCGTCGCCAGCAAGGAACCTACCTGGCGTGTCAAGGTGGCCGATTTCGGCATCGTCAAAAATGTTGACGGTGATTCGTTCTTTACGCACTATATCGGCACTCGCGGCTACATGGCTCCAGAGCTATTTCGGTCGTCACTAATGTTCAAAACAACTGCAATTGACGTGTGGTCACTAGGAGCTGTGGTCTACTGTATGCTGACAAGAACCCCTCCATTCACTACCGTGGATGAGCTGTTCAAGTTCAGCACCCATCTTCTCCAATTTCCAACCAGGGAGTTAGGGGCCTCGACCGGATTCTGTATCGACTTTGTCTTGGGAGCCATGGAACCGGCACCTTTAGAACGGTTGACTATAGATCAGATCCTGGCGCACGAGTGGCTCTCCCTAGATGGTAGAGGCGCGTTTCGCGATCTTAGGTGAGTTCATTGAAGCAGAGGCAGACCTTCGCTTCTATCTTAGAACCATATTCATTTTTCTAGAATAACTCGTACTGACCCACCAACAGCTTGTCAAAACCCCTCTCCCTCACAACCATAGGCACATCCTGGCGTCTCACCTCCTCGCAATCTTCATCATCAAACAAAACAGGTCTACCAAGACCAACCTCCAGGCCCGCCTTCTCAGAGGTAGTCGCTCTCAACAACGTCTCCCCCCACGGCGGTGGTAACGGGGAGATTTACTGCATGGTCTGCTGGGCCAAGTTCGACCAGCGGTCCAACCTATTCCGTCATGCCGTGGAAGCAGGGCACGTAGTGCACCCGGGCAAAGAAGTCTGGCAAGAGTATTTTCGGCCGGCCAAGGACCGCATGGAGATCAAGAAGCTGGAGCGGCAGACTAGACAGGAGAAAGAGACCCAGTCCTGGAAAGAGTTCTTGCGGAAGCGGGAGCGAAAGAACCTGGAATCATCGTCACTAAAAGAGAAGAAGCTCCAGCCCCAGGGGGGTCTGGAGATGATTGTCAACTTCATACAAGAGCAGGAACGGGCGGTTAAGGAGGAAGAACAAGAACGGCTGAAGAAAAAACGAGAAGAGGAGGAGCAGCGTCAGCAAAGGCTGAAGGAGGCCCGAGAGCGTGCGGATGCGGCCCTCAAGGAAGAAGAGCAACGCCAGCAGAAGATGAAGAAGGAGTTCAAAGAGCGCGAAGAGGCACGGAGAAAAAAAGAAGAGGAGGAGGAGGAGCAGGCCCGGAAGAAAGAAGAGCGACGTCGGCAGAAGCTGAAGCAGGCCAAAGAGCGCGAAGAGGCACTCAGGCGGTACGCGAAACGATAAACTTCGCATCCTGACCACACTTGCATGCAGTGCCTCGAGGAGTTCGATATCCGCGGTGAACTGTTCGAGCATTGTATGGGGAGAAACATCGGATCCCGAAGGAGGTCTGACATTCTGATAGCCGATTAAGATGGCTGATAGGAACGGCGAGAAGGAAGGAAACATAGCAGATTGGAAATGGACGGCACGAGGAAGCTGGCGACGGTCCATCCAGACTAGGATACGTTGAGTATGTGGTGACGAGTGTCGATACTTCATTGCCGAAGGGCCCAGAGGTGCACGGAACATTGCTCAAAAAGGTAAGCCAGGTATAGGGAAGGTTGAGAAGTCAGGCTGGCGTGATTAAGCTGTACTTCCATTTATTACCTAACAAACAATATCTCGCTAGCGCTTTGTCAACATCTGTGACACAGTTTGCCCCATTCATATACTAGTGAAATGGACTTTGCCTTCCTCGACCAGGCAGCGTTTATCTTCCAGAGCCGTGACCAAGCTTCCCTTCTTCACTACCGTGCTCAGGCCCCGCTCTCGTAACAAGTACTCCGCAGACGTGCTATCTTCATTATAGAAATACTCAATCACAACAACTACCGCAGCACAGGATATCACGCCACCCACAGCATCCACAGAATATAGCACTCGTGACTCTTGATACCAGGCCCTTTTTTCTCGTGCTTGTGGGTGTGGGTGGCTCGCTGGAACTGCTAGGCCATGATCTTAACATTGAATCCATTGGATGGGAATGTC
The DNA here is from genome assembly GCA_000604185.2 of Neurospora sublineolata FGSC 5508. Classification (NCBI taxonomy): domain Eukaryota; kingdom Fungi; phylum Ascomycota; class Sordariomycetes; order Sordariales; family Sordariaceae; genus Neurospora; species Neurospora sublineolata. The sequence continues at coordinate 14,690 of HF972929.1, read as the reverse complement.
TGGGCATCATGGCAGGCAAGGTATATTCTTCACCCCCCCGCCCTTGATTTGAAATTCTTATCGGTCTCGATATATTTGTTTGTGTTTGTTGTGGCTTCGGTGTTCGTTCTTTTGCGGAGGTTCGATATTCTTTCCGGCCTCGATCTCTTCCTTGATTCCTTATTTGATCTTGTGCTTGATCTCGGTTGTGTTCTTCATGTCGGTCTTGTCCTTGATTTTCAATTCGATCTTGATCTTGACTGTCTCCTTGTTTTCGTTGATTTTTCGGATAGATTGGACGCTCAACATCACCACGCTTGGCTGCCCCCCTATTCTTAGTCTTTCGTTGCGGTTTTGGGGCAGAAGATATACCAGGCTCCTTGACAACTTTCCCAGGTGAGTATTCCCTCTCAGAACTACGCGGATAGACCATTGATTAGCTAGTTCCATCATGTCTTGCAATTCCTTTCACTCACCCTGTTAGTTGTGCCAGCCGCGCGGAATTTCTGATGCCGGAATTGCTTATTGCGCTGACTAGCTGTGGATCAGACAAGTGCCCTTCTAACAGGAAGCGTTGTGGGCGACGTGCTGTCGATGTTCTTTTGGCCCTGGGTGCTTCGACTTCTTCTACTGACTGCCCCTGCCGTGAAGATTGCTTTGTGTCTCCATTTTGAGAAATGACCTGAACGGGAGACTGAATGCGTTGGGGTTGACTAGTGCTATCTGGTATGCTTGCCCAGTCGTCCAGAGGCAGTGATCCTTCCGAAATGCTTGATGATAGCGAGGTCGGCAACTTAGTGTTTGGTGGTCTATGTAAGTTCAGTTCAGTACTAGTCTCTCATTTCCGCTAGTAGCTAATTGGCATATAGACTCACCGGCAAACGGTATTCTTGCTTTTAGACAGCCAATAATGTTTCAAAGCTTCTTCGACCGTGAGACGTTCTTCAGGGTTTGCAGCCATGGCACCCGTAATAAATCCTCTGCACGGCTCAGTAGAAGAACGCAGCCTGGATGTAGGGAACAGTGTTGGATCCTTGCGATAATCAGACAACGTCATAGGATTGAGGAAAGGTGGTGAGCCCGCCAGCATGCAGAATGTAATGGCACCGAGAGCCCACACGTCGATTGCGGACGTGTAAGATTGAGATGTGTCCCACATTTCTGGTGCCATATAGCCGTTTGTGCCGATTTGGTGTGTCCGTGTCCCTGTTATTATGCCATCGCTGAGATCTCGGGTAAGGCCAAAGTCGGCAACCTTAACATGCCACGTGGGGCCAGGATGAGATACTAGTATGTTCTTTGTATACCGTTAGTTCCTCAGCGTAGTATAGAGAGAGTCGTGTGGTATGCTTTAGCAGACATGAAACGTACCAAAGGCTTGAGATCCCTGTGGATAAAATTCTTTGAATGCATATAGAGCAAAGCCTGAGCGATCTGGCCCGTGATGGAGGCAGCTTCTGGTTCTTTCGGCTTTTCAGCAGCACCTTGAAAATCCCTTCGGTATCTTGTTGCTTCAAGGCCTTCTTCACCTATGTATTGTTGCAAGTTACCGTGCTGGACGAATTCCATCGCGATGTACCAATGCATATCGTCCTCAAACCAGCCAAGGAGCTGCACAAAGTGTTCCCTATACTGATTTTCTTTTTCTTAATCTCGGCATTCCAGTGAAGGATGATGTGAACATCACTTACCTCGACGACGTTGTTATCAGAAAACGTAGTAAGAGCCTTGATCTCCCGCTTCGAAGCTTGAGTCCATCTGCCTCGCCGCTTATCAATATGTTTCACAGCACGAAAAACACTTGAAGAGGAGAAGTTGTCAGATAGACACTGTTCTTTCCAGACTTCGCCACATGTACCTTCTCCCAGCCTTTCCACTTGTTCCCAACAATGTGTTCCTTCGGGCATATCGTGATATCGCTTTCCATCTTCGAACCGCACATCAAGTTTCCAGTCGGATAGGCTGGTGCTGGAAGATGTAGCCATTATGACGGCTGTCGAGGTGGATCTTTCTGTTCGCATAAATGGATAGTTGGAAACGAGTCGCTTTATTATGCCAACTACTGGCAAGGGTGGATGAAAGTCACGACCAACAGAAACAAGCGCACTGCCCCCGTTCTTTCAAATCCAACCGCTGATCGGCCACAAGTATAGATAAGAGGGACCCCTCATTCGATAAGGTAATAGGTCCCGTGCAATTTCTGAGCGAAGAATTGCGTCGAATCAGCGCCGTCGACTCTTGAGTTGATTTCTAGAGAACGCCCAAGGCTGAGCACTGTTGAGAGCCTATTAGAGTAAAAGAAAGGTTGTTTGTGCAACAGTGGCGCCGAAGCTATTCCGCCTTCAGCACTTCTGTGAAACCTCTTGTCTGGCGGTCAGCGTGGCGGGAAAAGAACGCTGCGAGAATCGACCGGCGTCAGCCCCAGCCCGTCCTAGCCCAAAGAAGGGTTTTGGATACAAATCATCTCTCGAGGTCGTAGGAGGGGCTCGTCCTGTCTGTCGCTTAGAAACAACAACGACCTGCCAACAGGGAGAGAGAATGGACCCGGTTGCTCTCATTAGAGGTGTATTGACCTGCTACGAGTACGTCAATTGACGGGAAATAGGAAAGCCGATGAAGATTTGATTGCTGATGATGTGTGTCGCAGCATTGGAGATAAGGTGATCCAAATATGCAGAAGCTTGGTGGATGTCGACGGCCAGGTTCAGGAACGCTGCCTTACAATCGAAAGCTACTGGCAAACCGCAAGGCTCCAGCTAGATCTCCTGAAGCGCATTGAGTCTGGCCTGAGTGATGACCTTTATCGCCTCATAGACAGACTTGTGCTTCAGCTGATACAAAAGCTATCGCTCGCTGATCATGATTTGAGGAAGATCAGAAAACAATATTCTTCAGAACGGTCCGACATTTGGGGATTGGGATCCAAAGTCAAGAAGGTGTCTTGGACTTGGAAAAGGGACCCACTGGACCAACTCATCAGCTACCTCGATATATGGCATCATCGTTTCAATCCTTTGTGGTTCATGATCATGAAGCTCGCCACTCCCCTTGTCGACACTGCGCTTGCCGGAGCACAATCATTAAATGTGGATAAAAGCAGCGTTCGCTGTCCATCTGGGGTTAAGAATCCATTGACCATTGCGGCTGGCATGCGGCGCGTGCTGGTTCCAAGTGATGACCAACCCAGACCCAAGTTCTACCCTCCGAGACAAATGAAGACGTCTGACATTCTGTATTCCGGAGCGAAGACTGCCTTTCTAGAACCGGAAAACAAATGGTACATCATTGACACCATCGAGGTTGGGCCGTCTGTCCGGCCACGCGATGTTCTGCGAGATGTGAGTATGCTCGCAGCCAAACTCGCACAGGCCGATTCCATCGCTTTTGGGCTACTTAACTGCAAAGGGGTCATACCAATTCAGCGTCAATCCGCTAGGTCTCCTGCTTCGTCTCAACTTGCCTTGTCGTCAAGCAGCAAGCACGATTATACCTCCTTTCAGTTGGTGTTCCGTTTACCCGAAGACATGCTAGTACTCCAATCTTTGCGGCAACTCCTGCTTTCCTCTGACGAGCACATCTCTCTCTCCCGGAAGATGCGCATGGCACGCGAGCTCGCCAAGGCCATCCATTATGTCCACACCTTCGCCTTCGTACACAAGAATGTGCGACCTGAATCCATCCTGTGCTTCGAGGACGATGGGGCCTCACGTAGCCATGCATTCCTTGTTGGCTTCGATGCCTTTCGGGCCGCTGGCGGTGGTACGATCATGTCGGGGGACATGAGCTGGGAGCGTAATGTGTATCGGCATCCGTCGCGGCAGGGGTTTGACCCGGCAGAGAAGTACCGTATGCAACACGACATATACAGCCTCGGGGTGTGTCTGCTGGAGATTGGGCTCTGGGAGTCGTTTGTTGAGTACAGCACAAGAGAGGAGGATTCCGGAAGACCATGCGCCGAGTTTGGAAAAACTTACTATCATTTTAAGGAGTGGCTTGAGGAGAAGAAGACGGCGGCGGGTGAAGCTTCCGTTGCCACCACTTTCAGTGCGCTGGCATCAAGTCTCAAGGACTATCTCGTTGAGCAGGCAAGCACAAAGCTCGCGCCGCGGATGGGTGATAGGTATGCACAAGTCGTTCTGTCGTGCTTAACATGCCTGGACGAGGAGAACGAGGATTTTGACGGATCGGACTCGAAGATAGAGGACGTGGGCGAAGACACGGTTGCCATTTGCTTTGTCGAGAAGATTCTGAACGATTTGGACCAGCTTTCCATGATATGATGTGGTACCTCTATGATGGGGGACGAGCAGCTGCCCTGGAAGGAGCAGATATATGAATTCGGGTTAGTCTTTCCGTCCGGGAAAATGTCAGTAGCAACACAAAGAATGTCTTTTCTGCTCATCTTTTAGCCTTTTACAATAGGTAAATGTACATTGAAGTTGGGTAAACGTTCGATGATGCTCACAGGTATTGTGCGATTCGGTTAATTGTTCGACCCTTATTCGACATCCGATTCCCGGTCTCTCAACAACTCCTCCCTCATCCTCCTCTCCTCTTCCGCCTTCTCCGCCTCGATCCTCCACATATCCTTCAACCAAAATGGCACGAAGGCCTTCACCTTGACCTTCTTGGCCTCGACTTCACTACCCTCCTCTCCACCCAAGCTAACCACGAAATCCTGCTCAGGGCTATACATCCCCGGAGTCTCTCCCGGCAAGACGGTATCCGTCATCACCTCCAGCCTACACAGCGCCAGACCAACATTGCCAATACCCCTCAGCCACTTGCCGGGGGCGCTCCTAGACTTCTTGTCCACCTTATCAATGCTCGCCCCTTGAGGGATCATCTCTGCCTTGACTCCGTCCTGGACTTCGGGCTTCAACAACTGCTCCAGCGCTTCCAATTGCCCAGGGCCGTCAGCCGGTATCTCGGGGGCGGCTCCCTCGGAATAGAGAACACAAGGAAGGATACGCTTGCGGACAACACCACGGTGCTTGGTGCGGATGGTAAGCTCCTGTCCAACGTAGCAGCCCTTGCGGAAGTCGATGCCGTTCATGACGTCCATGTTGGACTCAAGAGGGAGGGCAGTACCGGAGATGATCTCGGACTGGCCTTCGGGGATGCCGAGGAGGTAACGGCGGAGATGGTAAGATGACTCGGGTGTCAGGTCAGCGTTTGTTAGTGGCGAGGAAGAGGCTGTTTGGTTGATGATCACACGGGAGCCGAAGGCTGGAACACGCGGGTCCGGGACAGCCGTCGCGCTACCATCCTTTTGAACCTCTTCGACAAGCCTGCTCCATGGCCCAGACTGGCCTACGTCGTTCCATGTGTGATAGAGAGCACGCTCCTCTGGGTCTAGCAGCTTCAAGTTGAACTTTGAACGCAGCTTGTAGCGCTTAATGTGCTTGTGAAGTGTCACGGCCTCATGGGCGTCAACCTCGATCAAGAAGCTCTGCTTTCCTGGTTCCGGGCCCAGGTCATCCGGGTAGATGATGACATCGTGGACTACACGGCCCTGGGCTGTCAGAAAGCCGGTGTAAAAGCCATTGGCATTGTGCGGAGCGTTGATGTTGTTTGTGATGACACCCTGGAGGAACTTGGAGGCATCCGGACCTGAGACGGAGATCAAGCGCCGGGATGTGAGTTTTGTGAGGCCGGAGCGAAGATCCGTTTGTGTAGAGACGGTGCCCGAGAATGGTCGGCGTTGTTGTTTCCGTTGCACGGACCGGCAGCCAAGGCAGACGAAAGGGGTGGTAGCTGTGCGTGCGCTCCGGTGGCGCAAGGCCGCAGAGGCCGGGCCGGCGACGGCTATCGATCTGGCAACCGGCTGCATGGTGGTTAAGCAATGCAGTCGTGACTGGGGGTGGAACGTAGGGAATGATGGGAGTCAAGGTCAATGTCTGTTTCCGTAACGAGGCAGTGGATGAGATGAAGGTGGACAGTGACGTCGTGACACTGAAGCAATCTCCATTTTTTCCCGACGGCCCACGGGTGGGGTGGGGAGCGCGGCTGGACGGGAGTCGGGTGGCCATAGCTCGATAGCTTCCATTCCCCACTAGAACTCGGAATGTTCGGAGCCCCGCTGGTCCCGCATCTCCGAGTATTTTTGTCCAACTCCGCCCGTGCACTCCCGGAACTCCACGCAGTGCGGCAGCTCGGCCTTTTCAACGGGCGCGCAGCCGATCACCAAAGGTCCCGTAATTTAAAGGGTGGAGGTGTACAAGGTAGATATACTCTTATGGGAATCTCCGCGGGCGATTTCTGTCGCTTTCCCAATGTCATCGACATCGACATCCATTCACTATAATCCACTCTCCACGATGTGGATCCCCTCTGCGGATGTGAATTGTGGGTTGCCCACGCAGACCCTATTTCACCCGACAACATCGTCAAAATACGTAGTGTTTCCCTCTACAAGGCTGAAACATCACGATAAAATGACTGAACCACATGGCGCGGCATTTGCATAGCACCCCTCAGGTACAGAGGTCATTTGACAGCTTTCAACGAGCACAAAAGCCGGTTTTCACGATACCGGATTTCGACTTCTCGGTCACCCAGCACAAGATATGAAGGTTGTCCGAAAACTCCCGCATGACCCGAGTCACAGTCCCGATTCTTTCCTTGGATCTTCGTCTCTCAAAGCTTCATGATCCCCAAAACCAGGCCGAACATCGGAGCAGTATCAACCACAAACACACCCTTTTGGATCACGATGTAAGTACTGAAACACTGCATAAAGGCGGGCATTCAAGGTGGGAGTGAACGGTAATGGTTCACACCCCTCCATGTCGTCACATGCAACGACACACACCCGTACGACTCACCAACACCTCCGTCACCTTAATTCCGAGATGGTGGGTGTCAAAGTCACAACGGTGGACGAGCGCTGCTCAGTGAATCTCCCTCCAGCTCCGTCATGTCCAACTTGACCGCCTTTCCTCAGCCAAGCAACGTTGATAACCATCCTGTGACTGGCATCGCCATCATCAGGTATTATCACCAAGCGGAGGCTTTGCAGCAAGACAGAGTAAGCTTATCTCGACGTCTCCATTCACGGAGGACCAGCAGGGTTAGGGCTACACCAGGGCCGAATAGGATTCTACATATCTCCAACCTTACCTCTTTCAAAGTAGTGGGAAAAATATCCGATACCGTCGTTCGCCCGGGATAGTTTACACGCCGGTCTGCCGGTGCATAAAAGACTTTGGCGGTTTGCGGGTGCGCTATCCGTGGACTGGATGTGGGAAGTGTTGGCATCTGCATGTGATCGGGACCACACATCACCTCCCATCGAGACATCCCGAAACAAAAACCGGGAACTTGGAACGGGAGGTGTTCTTATCAGATACGTATCCATCCTTCCAAGGTTTTCGATGAGTTGCGAAGGCAGCAGGACAACCACACTCAAATTCAAGATCGAGATATCAAAGGCAGTGCTTTCCTTCACATGTTCGAAAAACCAGGCCCTTCGGTGATGGAAACAATCACCTGAAGCAGATGACTATCCAACCAAAAGACAACAACTTAATCTAGCACCTTGTCTCAACCCCGGATTTTCAAGCTCACTCACGACATCAGCTACCTCTACCCCTCGACACCAAACCAGATCACATGTCTTGACTTTGACAGCCCCGTCGAGCCAACCAAAAAGCCACGAAGCCTCCCAGCTCAAAGCCACCTCCGTCCCGAGTCTGTCTCACGGGGAAAAGGTCTCATATTCAACGCCAAGTTTCAAGACAGAATACCCGTACCGAACATCGGGCTTAAGCTCAGATTCCGGATTTCACATTCCTTGACTCCATTAACCCCAGATCCTCTTTGCATGTGGTAACCTGGGAGCGGGTATAGCACAAGATGCAATCGGCTCACCGGTTCCGTACTAAACTGGCGGAAAGATCTCGGAGTTCATCTAAACACCATCCACGGTTACCGCTACCACTACTGCTACCGCTACCGCACACCATCGCGCGCCATCTCGTGAACTATCACGAATACCCCTGGCCTCCCCTGACCTCCTGGGTGCACTACACGCGCCTGGAAGTCTGGCACATGGCGGTAAGGTAAGATAAGGTATAGATCGGGGAGATACAGATAAAGTAGGTGAGTAGGTGAGTGTTACCCCCGCGTCTCCCCCTATCCCTCATGACAGTCGGACTTGATTCCGCCATT
>HF972928.1:30235-41770 GCA_000604185.2 Neurospora sublineolata FGSC 5508 | reverse complement strand
CTCGAGTTCTCCGTGTGTCTTACTACCAAGAATTTCCTCTCCAATGAACGCGCACACAACATTCGTCGCCCAATCAACATGCCTCGACCCAATTCGATATTATAAGCAGCTAACCAGTATAGCCGTCCGTTTCAGATTCGAATTGCCCATTTACCTTTGCTTCCCCCATATTTTTCCTTTAACCATGCTGTAACCCTTCAGTCCTACCCTGACTTGACTGACTCTCGCTTGAGTCGCCTGACTAGACCGGGCAAGGTATAAGGAAGAAATTCGGACGTCACATCGCAGTGGCTGCGCAAGTTACGTTGGTGCTTAGACTAGCCCAGGTTTATTTTTTCCCACTACGGTTCCTAGTTCCTACTCTCTTCCCGTGAACATCTCAATTTCAGTCTCACAATTTCCTGATGAAGGATAAAGAGTTGAACAAGGTTCGGGAAGGCCGTGTAAATCTTTTTCTTGATAAAGCCTAGCATGGCATTCACATCAAGGCTTGTGCTAACTACATTGATCGGAATAGGGGTCCACAACAATTTCAGGAGAAGGGCATCGGGATACCCAGACGGGGAGGAGGAAGAGTGAAGAGGATGGGGAAGGAGAAGGAGGCTGAGTCGGGCACATCTGCTCGATCTGGTACCGAAGCCAGCGAGCCAGTGAGCCAGTGAAGCCAATGTGTGAGGAGCTCCGCGCATACAGGCATACCTAGATGCGAGACAGGGGACGGAAGGGAAGAGAGGAGGGAGAGGCAGACACGGAAGATCCGGGCGCTGAGAGGGCGGGTTGCATTGCGTGCTTTCCGCCCATTCCCCGTCGTCGGTGGAGGACGAGTGTCAAGCTCCCCAGGGCGACAGACGGTAGGAAGCAGGGCGCACTATGGAAGAGATCACGGTGCGAGAGGGAGTCGGACTCGACGCCGAATCGACGCATGTTCAGAATGCTGACTGGCCCGAATAGGAACCGCGATCACGTTTCACACACAAACAGCAACTCCATCAACCCACATTCCGCCCATAGAGGAGATAATAGAGGGCGTATGTGTATATGCTGTGCTGAACAGGGAAAGCGGAGAGAAGGAAAGGAGGTGTGAGAGAAGGTGTGTGATCGTCGCCACATGTCTCTCATTGTCTGTTTGCCCACGAAGCAGCACGCTTCCATTTGTCTGGCTTCTATGCCTATCGATCTCCGGGGTTTGTGCTTGGATATGAGATGGATTTCTTTCTAATGAGAGAGGCATCTGGTATCAGCTGCATTGCCCAACGAGCGGGGGAGAGGCGAAAAGGGGGCGTCCCATGGTAATGGTGGACACACATGAGAGTGTTTCTGTCCAAGGCATATTGCAAATGAAAGACGGAACGCAGTGTGGATGGGTGGATGGATGACGGGATGGATAGTGCACGAGCGAAGCGTGCTTCTATGTGATGAGGTATGCATATCCATCTCACAACAACACGTATGAACCCAGTAAGTGCTTCGTATAGACACCTGTCCAAGGCAATGCCTTACTAACAACGAGCCGGAGAAAGGCAACGACCGAAGGACTTAAGGCGGACGACCGCGAGATGGCATGACAGATGGAAGAGATTGAACTCTGGAGATGAGATGAGATGAGATGAGATGGGTTTGGAGGGTCCCTGGAGGGCTGTCTCAAAGCACGACGGCACCCCGACACCGCCGTCCCATGGCCGTGACCGCTTGGTCCGCGGCGTACCGCACCGCTCCGTGGGAGCACCGCACAGGACACATCCAAGAACGACAACAACGCCCGACGCACTTGCATGACTTGTTGCTGGCGTGTCCTTACTCGTGCAGGCGAGGAGAGACCTGGGAAGCTCTCTGATGATGGGCCGGGGTGGAGTTTATGGGTAAGCACCAGTCCTAAGGACCTTGACGGCCTCGTTTCAGATTGCGCAAATCAGTTCCTTTGATGGAGAAGAGGAAAATGTGACGGAGGGCGGGGATTCCTTGTCGGTGCACGGTGGTGGATGGTGAAGAAAAGCTTGACTGGACGGGGTGTATGGGGAGACTTCTGATCATTGCCCGGACGGGCAAGTGCTTTTGAGAAGAGCCGTACCGAGGCGGTGCGTTGACCGGCGGAAAGCTGGACGGTCGAGTAATGGAAGCGGTGGTGATCGGCGGACATACAGATTCGGAGTGGGGATGGACTGAGCCAAACTGGGGAAATGGAACTGAGAAGGTTCAAGGAACGGTAATGGGTTCATCTGGCTTCTTTCTTTCGAATTACATAGCACGTGCCGTGTAACGCAAAGGGAAGGGATTGAAGGGGGTTCGAGGGATTGATCGTCTCCTTTGTTTATGGACCCTCTAACCTTATCTGTCAGCGGCCGTGATGCCTTCACCAAGGCACCGGACAGATGTCTTACCACCTGGTGGAGAGGCATTACGTCGTCAAGCTCACGGCGTAGGATGTGGTGACGGCATGCGGGGCGCCTCCGAGTTGGCAAAGCACAGACTGGTAGGCTGGCAGGCTGATAGAGAAGAGAGTGAGCTGGTTTTCGGTCCCTGATTCCTACCTCTAGCATCGGGCCAGGACCTGGGTTGTTGGCAAGCAAGGCAAGTTGGTTGCAGGAAGAAATCCTATTCGACATTCCGTCCGCTCTCCTTGCTTTCCTTGGTTTGGGCGAGGCTAGGATGCGAGGGGGAGGGGCCAGGAGAGGGGCATGAAGCCAAGAGGGGCCGGGAGGAAGTCGTAACCATCCACGCTTTCCACGTTTGACGGCTTTTTGTTGAGGTTCGGCTCACTGCCACTGGACAAGGCGGGTCAAGACGGGGGATGGAGCACGCATTGCCGTGGTTTTGAGAAGGAGCCTGCTACCTATGTCGTCAACGTCATGTATTAGCTGGAACAGAAGACGGAACTGAGCATGATGAACTTTTGAGGAAGTTGTGGCTCCTTGTGAAACAATCACCCGAACCTCGTATAGGAGACGGTATTAGCAGGCAAACCGCAACCACAAAACCGCAAACTGGAGATAGTACTGTAACAATACTATACGTAATTGGGTAACTGACAACCGACGGTGGTTGGCCGGGATGGGCGTCACATGGCTGGCTACCTACTCGCACCGTAACAGTTGGGCTGGTTGATAGTAAACTCATTAATATTATCAACACCCATCCCCCTGGTCAGCAACACCGACGGCGATTCTTCTGATGGTGTCGTTAGACCCGCCAATGACGTCGGTCGTCAGCAACCGAGTCTGGCTGCCGCGGTAGTTGCGGCGGCGGCGACACAGAATGCTTCGTGGCCAGTTAAGGGTTCCTTTGGTTCCTTTCAAAGGGTGTGTGTGGTGTTTTGGATGCCTTACCCAGTGCGCATGGCAAAGACGGGACTAGCCAATCATGGGCACCGGCGCATGCTAACTTGACGGATCTTCAGGGTCCTTTCTGAGGCTTGTGCTGCTGCCCGAACAATTGCGCGGGGAAGTACCACTCTCCTATTGACACCAATGCGCTCAGGGGAGAGCCAAAGTTGCCTTTGGCTTTGACACTGTATCCAGAGGGCACAGTTAGTCGCGATTCATGAAACCGATAGTGTCCTGGATGCCGCCCTGTTCAGGTTCAGTATGGGGCCCGAGTTTGGGAAAGGCCAAATGTGAAATTGTGAGAGGTTGAGGCGTGCTCAGGGTACGGCGCAAATGCATTGTCGCGCTGCGGAGTACCGATGACGGCGGCCAATCGAGTACAGGCGTATCCAGCGGGCATCCAAGATTTCGTCACAGCGGAGGGATGGTTGAGGTTGCCGTGGTGGCAGTGTTCGCCGACCTCCACCACATCCCACCAGCCGGATCTGGTTCCTGGCCAGCCAATGTCAGCCAAAACGGACCAAGGGGGACTTAAAGATGCGAGCCGATGCGAGAGATGTGCCAGGGCCCCCGTCTGGCAACTGTCATGATGTCCTGGGACGGAATCAGAACCGCGCTTCCCAGAGTGGTGAAAAAGGGCCAGGATGAGTGAGGGTGGGTTGAGGTGACTAAGGTGTGAGCGAGTAGATGTCGTGAAAGTTCCATTCGATGTAATGTTTTTCGGCCCCAAGTTCAGTTATCACTCGGACGGTACGGTACCCATGCTGGTTAGATTGGTTCTGTTACGGTAACTGTCAATGGAAGGCCACAGTGAAGCTGACGATGATTGAGGGCACGTCGTCTACATTCCATGCCGCATGACGTCATGTGGCTTTGGCGGCTAACCCGTTTCCGCTAGCCCCCGTGCAGTTAAGCAGGGCAGGCAGGCCCAACCCTCGTTCTTGCCGCACCGTTTTGGCCCCACTTCAACCCAAGGAGCCGAAGCTCAAATGACGCCGCTGAAGAAATTGAGAGGCTGTCACATGATGAAAAGTGGCGCCGGGACCGGATAGCTGAGGTTTTGTAGTAACTATCTCTACTTACTATCGCAAAGTGGAAGGGGATAAAGAGAAAAAAAAAAAATCTTTCTCGGGCTGCATGTTTGTTACTGCATGTGCCAAGGAAGAAGGAAATGCAATGAAAACGGTACAACGTTTTGTCAGCACCCTGTGTGCATTAGTTCGTCGACACAACGTAAGTACACAGTGGCATGAAAGATTCACAGATTGTTCTGCAATCTTTCACTTCTGGTTTTGACACGCGCCCAAGTGGATGGGCCGAGTCAGTCAAATACCGCCCAGATTAGACGTTGACAACGAACTTCAAGATCGATCCAGATAAGGTTGCCTCTCACCGTTACTTTGCACTGCCGAGAAACATGAAACACCAGATGACTTCATCTGGCGGGGGATTCCTCTCGACTGAAATTGCGACTGCAACGGCGCCGTCCTGCCTTCCATTATTATTGCTGGGCACTGGGGTTGAGCTGAACAGATTCAGCCATTACAGCTGCTATACCGACTCCATCCGTACACACCACCGAAAAGAAAATAGACAGCACCAGAGATGAGATTGACGCCACCAATACCAATCAACAACAATGCGTGAATCACCACGACACGACCATCCAATCCTCCCGTCTGACCAACCCTTCAACTGGACGAGTGTTTTAAAACCGCATTTCCAAAACGCCATGTTGCGTCGGGCAAAATTGCCATCACTTAGTGTCACTTTCACCAACTTTTCATTCCCCACCGCAAGTCCGCAAACCGCAACCATCACTGAATGAGAGGGAAAGCGCGGTGCCAGGACCAGACCAGCACCACGACAGGAACGCAACCCACACGCTCGGTCTTTGCATCAACACAAAACACTCGTTCATTGATGCATTGATTGCATTCACATCTATCTCCATATCATGCTCCGCTTCACTCCGTTACGCGTTACGGATCCCACAAGTTTTTTGTTCGTCTCGGTCTCCTATTTTCGGTTTCCCTTTCTGGGTCCCCTTTCCCTTGGAACAGGGGACGCCAGAGAGGGGGCCAATGAATTAGGTAAGTTTGGCTGGTGGGAGACCAGGGGTCTGCTGGCGGTCAGCCAGTAGCAGTTCTCCTTATCTCGAACACATGTCGGTGTCACCTGCTTTGTCGTTACTGCGGTATGGTTCAAGGGTTCAAGGGCTTCCCTGGTGACACAGTGATTTTTTTTTTCCCTTCTTCCTACATCCAGTCCATTGTCGTCGGGCAGCTGGCAGGAATCTCTGCCCCTGGAGACAGATCCTGACAGGTTGAGTCTGGAGAGCGAGGGGGTCGCTTGTTGACGACCTGAGTGTCAGGTCCATCCAGCTGAAAAGAGTAACGAGTCAAGGGCTTCTGCTTCTGGAAAGTTGGAAACATCCTTGGATCCCTATTCCACCAGACAGACACGGGTTAGCCTCTACATACTGTGTATAAAACACTGCCAATTTTGGGTACTGTACCTGGATTGACAATATCTGGTCCCTTCATTCAGCTTCACCAAAAGCAGACATTGTATTGTTCACATGTTATTGCATAGAAAAACCTACGAACTGGGTTTGGTGCTTCGGTTAGAGAGCTGTGATGCTTAAGTGCGGTGATGGAGGCGGCGGCGTTGTTTACTCAGATGCGTGGGGGTCACCCAGCTACCAGGTGGGGGAAAAATACAGTTTCGCATTTGTACTGCCGTACGTACTACCAAGTACTGGACTTTTACAGTTTGAACAATAGCGACCGAATAGGGGCACACTGTAGGACCAACTAACTACGCACACTACTGGGAGAACACCACCTTGGTGGACAACAGACCAGACTATCTGTAACCGCCAGACTACAGACTACCTATTATTTTTGGCGTTATGCGTTCTTAAAGGTGGTTTAGATAAATGCATGAGTTTGGAAAATGACAGAGTAAACATCGCATCCGCACCTATCCCCTTAATGAGGCATCCAGATACTACACGCCGTCAACTCCCTAGATCTTACACATCTGCACGCCATCATCTCAAGCAGACTGCATGTAGTCAAAGTTGCCCTACGCTGTGGTCGGCTGGGTTGGAAAAGTCATAAAACGTATAAATTACAAATACATTGACGCCGAAGAGGGTTCGGTTCACACATGGGCTATGGCGTGGAAAGGAGGCATCATGTACGATTTGGTTTTGAGTTTAAGAAACAGTATAGCTACCTGATGTAGTCACTTGACAACTCGCTCACTCGCATCTCAGCGGATTGCCTTGGCCATGACCGAAGCAGTCGAAGTCATGACTGACCTGACTCCTTGTTTACTTGTCAAACATGTCGGGTTGAAGCAGATCAGATCAGAAGATGGCTATTAAATGTCACTGGCGCTTATATCCGGGGCAGAAAAACACAGCAAAAGCCCGTGTATCTGGGTGCTTCACTATGTTTCATAGATGTCATGGGATGATGGAGGTTATGATTGTTCGTAGGTCTCGACGAAATCATGAACAACTGTTGATGATGGTGATTTCAAGTACGATAACGATGTGATCCAAACACCAGTCAGATGAAGATCGAGTACTTCTAAACATCTTGTAGCAGATCTGTATATCCCCTCAACCAACTTGAGCGGACCAATACAGAAATACGCGAGTGAAGAAGAAATGGGTCGCACCTTCCCGAGACTGGCGGTCGAGGGATATACAACAGGCAATGGAGAGCAAGTGGGAAAGAGCGAGCAGTGGAACTGCTGCGATCGTCCCTGCCTCTCGCTCCCTCTACGATCACAGGGCAGGACGTAAGCACACACTCTATGAAGGGGACTCGGAGCGGCATCGGGATGAAGTTTTTAGAATGAGTGATTGCAACATGTAGGTAAGCAAACTGTATTTTAGCAATTGTCATCGATACAGAATCTTGTTAGAAGTCAATAACTAACACAAGAGGTGTACCAAACAGACTTGAAGGAGAGCGAAGTGCGATATGAGATAAGAAGAAAAGTGAAGAGGGAAGTGAAGAGAGAGATAAGAGAGATCTGAAGAGAGAGGTTGACAGAATGCCATCTGTCACTTCTTCCCTTGTTCTTTAACGATCCGTCCCCGTGCTGACAGCAAACACTAATGCAATGTGTATCGTGGCGCTTCGCCTTTCGCTTTCTCTCTTGAGCGACAACCATCGATCAGCCATGAATCAACTTGAAGAAAGCAATGCTCATGAAAGGAACCAAAAGAGCGGATCGAGAAACCTATTGTCATGCTGGTGGTTGTTGAAGAATCGGAGTTGTTAGATGATGGGTGAGTGAAAGGATATTCAGGTTGGTATCTCCAGACAAACGGTCGAGGAAACGATTACTTCAGGTCGAACAAAGCCAGTTTTAACACGAAGATGACCATGACTGGAGGTACTGCCAACTGAAGGCTGTCGCTAGCTATCGAGCTTCATGAGTCAACTGGGAAATCTCAAAAGGGCTTACAAGCAAAACAGGTTCAAAATAAGCCCAAGGAAGATCATCGACAAACTCCTTCATTAATGCATTTATCCTTTTTTGCGCTCACCTGCTCGCCTGCCCTAAACTCTACAAGAGTATATGTAACAACCTAGCTACCCCCTAACCTAACTAACAACAACCATCAGTTACAACAACATAGAATGCCATCATCTTAATGTCCTAACCAATACGACAAACGATGACATTGGCACAGAACAAACCGCGTTTTCTAGCGTATATCGCACATAAAACCACGAGTGGCATCACTCGATTCTTCTTTTAGTGTGTACGTGTGTGTGTGAATGTGTGTGTGAAGCCTTCAATAGCGCATGCGCGCCCAAAATCCAAGCAGCTTCAATGAAATATCGTGTTGTTCCCCTCGTCGTCATAACGAATCTGAATCATATGAACAAGAAACCTGTTTGCTCCCGCTAACCTCCCTCCCATCGCATCGTCTAAAGTACAATCGCCAACTCCGTCCTGTCGATGCCCTCCTCGATGAGGTTAGGGTAATACGGCACCATAGCGTCCGCGCATTGGACATACGCATCGTTGTACAAACGCCAATATGGTGTGCGCACCTTTCTCGCCGGGTGGAACAGACCGGCCCAGACGTAGTTGAGGACCAGTCCCGGACCGACGGCCATCCTGATGGCCTCGATAGCCTCGACAATGCGGTCGATAACGTGGGGGCTGGTCTCGAACAGATTGGGATACAGCAAGTTGAGCAAGTGGACCATGGCATCCTCGCAACCGAGACCGACGACGCCAAGGGCAATGTGCTTAACGACACTCGCGGCTGTTTGCCTGTGCACTTGGTCTCTGTCGATAAGGGCGTCCTCCAGGAGCGGTGTGACGGCGTAGACGTAGTCCTTGGCCATCTCGCCAATGTACTCGAAGAGGAAAGAGAGCGACTTGAGCACACCGTTCTGGACGTTGAGCTCGGGGACGCGATACTCGTTCATGAGCGCGGGCAACACGGTGAAGGGCGCGCATGTCTCGGCAACGATACCGATGGCGACGGCCGTGTTGACACGAGATTGGCGCTCCTGAACGCGGAGGTTGTTCAGAAGGGTGGCAAGGACATCCTGAGGACCGATGGCCTTGGCGATGAAACCGAAAGTGTTGTTGGCAGCACGTCTGATGCCCTTCTTGTGAGCCTTGAGCATGTCGAGAAGCTCAAAGCAGATACGCATCCACTCGCGGGCGTTGACACTCTCGGGACCGCGATCGGCAATACGACCTACAAGATCAATCGTGTTCTCTTGTACCTTCTCGTGTCGGTTACGAAGAATAGGGGTGAGGCGAGGCAGCAGATCCTTGATAGGGGGCTGCATCTGGCTGATACCCACGACAGTAACAATGGAGCGGAGAGCACCAAGAATAGAACCAAGAACCTCGGGATACTCCTCACCGAGATACTCGTAAAGGACAATACCAAGCTTACCCATGAGGGCATCCTCACCGCATTGCTTCATGACCATGGCGATGCGGGAGATCAAATCAGCTGCTTGCTGTCGTACAGTAGCTGACTTGTTGTTCAGACGCCAGAGGATGGTGCTGACAATCTGAGGAAGATAAGGCTTGCATCGCGTGCCCAGTGCGTTAACCACCGAACCGAAGCCGTTGAGCATGACGATGTCCTCGACGCTCTGTTCCTGGAACGCATGAAGGATGCCGTCAATAAGGCGTTCTTCCAGACGCTCGCCAATGTCGGCAGCACCGAGAGAGGCCACAATCTTCTCGACAGTCTCCACGGTCATCTTACGATACGCTTCGCTCTCATCCTTCAAATTGGCAACGATCCTTTCTAGAATCTCGCTGACACCGACCTTCTGGCCAATGTCAACGGTGGTCTCAACGACCTGTCGGTAGTTGCGCTTGTCCAGAGCCATACGCCGTACCCAGAAGCTCTTGAAGAACTCGTCCAGCACATGCTCCTTGAGGTATCCAGCCGTTACTCCGTCGGTGGCGGCGCACTGTGAAATCACCTTTAGCACAACCTTCTTCATCTCTTCGTCTGGAGAGGCAAATTCTCGTAGCAGAATCTCCATGATCTGACTGGTGTAATAGTTGGCATAGTCTTCATCCATAAGCGGGATGATATAACCAACAGCCTTGAGGAAACCCGCCAGACCCTTGCCTCGCTGCTTTCGGGCACCGGTCCAGAGGGGGTTGAGGATGTCATCGAAGCTCTCGATACCGTAGGGGTTGGATGCCTCGGCGAGAGCTGCGATGGCCAAACTGGTTACTGTGCGGACCTTGGTCTGTTCGTCGTTCAGGTTGGGTCCGATACAGTCAACCAGTTGCTTGAGATGGGGCAAGACTGCGCAGCCCATCAGGATGGGAATCTGCTGGACAATCTTGACACCTGTGTGACGAGCCTGCCACGACTTCTTGCTTCGGCATACAGCTCGCAAGAAGGGAAGCAGAGCTGGGATACCCAGAGCCGAAGCAACTACGGCAAAGGCTCTGGCAGTAGTGTTTCTGACATACTCATCAACGTGATCAATATCTGGACGCATGACACTGATCATTGTGGCAAGACCAGCAGCCTTGCTGAGGTTCGAAATAATTTCCCGACCCTCAACACGGGCATAGTAGTCCTGATCAATAAGAAGAGGTTCGATAACGACGAGAATCTTGTGAACGTATGGTCGAACCATGTCATCGAGCTTGTACAAGATACGATCGATAACCTTGACGAGAAGATGGCGTTCCTGATCCTCCAACGTCTTCTCCATGAGCAGAGGAAGGATTTGGTTGAAGAGGGGGCCGGCACCAAAGTTGCGAGCATTATCTGTCAATTGTCTGAGCGCAGTCTTTCTCATAGGCGGAGTACCGTTTTTGACCTTCAGGAGAAGCCTCATGATCTTTCTCTCCTTGAGCTCTTCGACGCTCAAACTTTCCTCATCAGCTCCGTCGGTAAGCTTGCCGAAGTATGCCATGTCTTCGGGCTTGAAGAATTGCAGGTCTCCCACACCGGGGATCTCCTTTGGTACCTGCTGGCCCGTCATCCGTCCGCTGTCAGGTTCCTGCATCATGAAGCCCGTTGTTGGGGCCGGAGCCTGCATCAGCTTGTGTGCCGGTGCTCGCACGGGGGCATACCCTGGTGGCGGTTCAAGAATCTTGTAACCTTGCTCGGGGCCTGGAAGCATGGCATCCAGCTCGTCGTCGCTAAGTGGCGCGTATCGACCGGCCGCATCAGTGCCGAAAACTGGTGGTACGACGGCGGTCTGGGTAGGGTGCATCGGGGTAGCTAGGCCGACAGTGCCAACGGGAGTGGCAGAAGGCGCCTGGTCCCAGCGGGATCGCTTCTTGGGTTCTGCCCCTGGAGCCCCTGGAGCGGGAACAGATGGTGCTTGATCCCACCTAGACCTCTTCTTGGGCTCTGGTGCCGGGGTGGCATCTTCTGTAGAGGCGACATCCCATCTCTTCTTGCGCTTCCGGCCAGCCGCAGCTTCAGTAGAGCCAGCCTCCTCGTTCTCCTTGTCACCGGAGTCCTTGAGGGTAGGCTGGTGCTCCTTGACAGGGCCGCCCTCCTTCATCTTCTGCTCGATGGCCCGCCGTACGCGCTCTTCCTCTCGCTCAAGCTCGCGGCGTTCCATGATTTCCCGGTAGCTTTCTCCGTCCTCGGTGGCACCTGCCTGGCGGTTGGCAGCAAAAGGGTCAGCTCGTGTAGGGGTCAGAACGCGGTCGAATCGGCGCT
>HF972928.1:20180-30207 GCA_000604185.2 Neurospora sublineolata FGSC 5508 | reverse complement strand
AGTCGGTCTCCCTGTCGGTGATGCGGTTGCTCTTCTCACCCCGGCCAGCCAGGGGATCATCCTCCTCGACGCCATCGCCGCGTGCGAACTCATCGATCTGGGCTCGGGTGGCGGTGTACTGTCCTACTAGGCGGCGACCGGAGTCGGCATCCTCCATATCTTCATCTTCACCATCGGCGGCGGGCAGGGTGGTGTGGTAACCCGCGAACTTATCGCCATTGTCGCGTTCATACAGGTCGGTATCCCAGACCTCTCCCATCTTGGCTTTGGTGTTGTTGTCGGATCGTTGGTTGGCAGGATCAAAGGTGCGCGAACCATTCTTGGCGGCAGCAGCAGCATTGCGCTCCTGCTGGAGCTTCTTGATCTGCTCAAAATCCGAGTCCGACATGGTGCTGGCCGTATCCTCCTCGTGTCATGTCAGGTTGGGGTCGTCGTGATATTGTCCAGCGCGCCACGGGGGTGATTGATGCTATGTAGTCGTGAGGAAACGGGGCGTGATGAAGTGGCGCTGCCCGTGGGTGGTTGGGTGGAATCGGATATGGTAACTGACGGCGCAGTTGAAAGCGACGTTGACAGTTGACACTTGTCGTGATAAGCTATCAGCAAAGAAAGGACGATGGAGGCAGAAGGATGATACAGGTGTTGGCTGAGGACTGGCGCAGTGGATGCGAGATGCAGCCTTCCCTGAAATTTTGGCCAGCGACTGGTGACGGGACGTGAGCAAGCGAGCTGACACGGGCTTGGCAAGGCTGCACCTGAAGTTTCCACTTTAAGTGGCGCTCCAAGTGCATTATGTAAGCAGTCCAGACCGAGACGCGTTTCGACCCGCTGTGGGGACTGGGGACTTGAGCATCTGAGCTCATGTGGGGGAGCTTCCACTTTCCACAACTTCCATCTTACATCACACAACCTCGCTTCATCTTCGTCTCAACCAACATGACTTCCCAAACTGAACCGCTCCTCTATGCCGAGTTACTTTCAAATATTCGCCAGATATCCCTTGCCATCTCATTGGGCTCTGCAAGCGATGCGTCGACACAAGTAGTGGTGGCAGCGGATGGGGAGACTGTCGAGCTCAAACACCATGGACAGTCACATACACTGCGCCTACCCTCCAAGGTGGCCCTCGGTGGCGCAATGCTGCCCATTCAAAGGCCCGGTGCCTCTGTGCTCTCATGGAGGTTACCTTTGGGCCAAGCAACAGATACGGATGCATCATCAGCAGAGTCGTCGACTTGGACAGCCACTGATTTGAAACCCGGGTCCCCAGTTGCGTGTAGGCAATGCCAGGCCGTTGTTGTCAATCAAGATGTCGTCAAGGTCTGGAAAGACCTCCCCAGTGAGAACTGGGCCGAGATGATGGAGTTTTGGCACTGTCACAAACCTGGTGATCACGATCACGATCTCGATCATGATGACCATCATCACCACGACAAGTCAAACGCCGCTTCTGCTTCCCAAACCAAGGGCCAGGGTGCCAAAGCGGACGACGTGAGTCTTGCAGCTCGAGGATATGGAGCGAGCTCGGTCATCTCGGCGCAACAGAGTGTTGGGTTTGTTGATTTAACGACGCTGTTATTCGTCGAGCAGGACTGTTCCAACATCACAGTAAGTCTATATGTAGCGTGCTCCAAGTCAACACTTAATCAACTCACCATTTCCGAGTTGCTTCTTTTAAAATACCTACAACACAACTGGGGCATCAAGAAGGTAGCCAAGTCGGCTTCGGCCCCTCAATGGCGTGATTACCGATACAACTGCCCAAGATTAAGCAAAGTCTGTCCCCTGCTTTCGCGGGACACCGAGTGGTTGACGAACCTCACTTCTGTGATGGGGCGCTTCCAATCGGTGGATGATGGGCTGAACCTCCGCATTTCGCCAGATCATTCTCAAGTCCTAAATGCTCTGGGATTAACTGGAGGAACATTCCTTCTCAATCCTTCATACCAGGAAATCTTCCCCTGTACGTCAGTTAGTGCTGACCACCTTTCCACTCTCTAGTATTCTCTCTCTACCCCTGAGCATGGATCACCAGATAGGCAAGCTGTTGCTTCAGGCGAAAGCAGCAACCAGATCCGGAGCCTCAACGTGTTTTGCTCTTCCTGTCAAGCCCAGCTTGGCTTTTACAATTTCCGGACAGCCGCGGTGACACTCCTCAAATGGCAGATCTCCTGTGATTCTGTCTCCAACCTCAGCCCGGGACTTGAAGAGTGTCTCGCCGCGACTCTTATTTCCACCATAGCGCGATCAGGATCATCCAAGTCGCTGTTGCTTCCCATCACAGAGACCATTGCGACCGCAGAGGAAGAAGGCATAGGAAAGGACAAAGTTGTTCACATATGGGTGCTTAACAGCGGTATCGTGTATACATCGTCTGCTACTGAGGCAGCCGCCCCGAGGCCACGAGGTGGAAGTGGTACTCCGGCTATCAAACTACTTTATCGTTTGGTCCCTCGAGAGGAGGCTGATCGCATGCTGGATTCACTCACTGGCGATGCCCAGGAGGTGAACCTTCCGGTAAATGCCATCAAGGAGGTTATGGAACGTCTAGACAGGAGCAACTCTCTGCTGCCTACCACCGAACGGGTGTTTAAGGAGTGGAAAGTTGGTTTACTGCGGAGGTGAATTCGGAGCTGGGCATATGTGTTCAAGTTGGTATATATGGGTAACATAGCAGCCCCATCGGCGCCATTCCCGAGCTCAGACTTGGCTCTTTATCCTTTTACTGGACCGTAACGTCCGAGTTGTTGTCGTCTGGACGTTGGCCTCAGGCTCAGCTTTCGGTATCACTTCCACAACAACCGTCTTCCGTTTCCTAGACTTCGCCGCCGACGTTGTGACAACCATCTCTTCGCTTTCTTCGACCTTAACCACCACTCCTTTCCTTTTTCCAGGTTTAGTCACGGCCTCAGCACTCGTAACCATCTCTTCCTGGCTTTCCTCTTCCACCTTCACCGCCCCCTTCTTCGCCCCCGCTGCTTGTTCCGAGAATGACTTGAGATTCGCAGTAAAGAGGACACTCTGCGCCCAACCAGCCTGGGGGCCCCAAATCTTCCTGAAATGGTCGCCCACAGCATCATACATGGCCTTGTTGAGCGTCTTGGTCTTGGCACCCCCTTTCCCACCAAAGTTATAGTCTCTCTGGGCAATCTGCCAAACGTGTGTATCGATAGGAACAGACTCGCCCCAGCCGAGACCCATCAAGCACACACAATCCGACACCTTTGGGCCAACACCCGGCAGAGTCAGCAGAGCTTCATGAGCCTTCTTGTACGTCGGTAAATCATCATCCAAGTCAACCTTGGAATCAACAATATGGTTCTCCTTCTGCCGCTTCTCTTCTTCCTCCTTCTTTACCTCAACACCACCACCACCACCAACAGCTCCCAGCGCAGGAACACCCGGATTCCTCAACCTCAACAACCACTTCTCCCCATAAACCTGCGCCACACACCCCGCCGTCTCAGCAATGTACTTGGCCCTATACCCAAACCCCAGCTCCCTTAAATGGGTCTCGACCCCTTCCCCCGCCAGCGCCTCCGGCCCCGGGAAATCATGGAACGCTTCCCCCTCCACGGTGCCGATATAGGGACCGTAGTGCGTACACAGCTTCAGGACCATCTGGCTGATGCGCGAAATGTTGTTGTTGCTGCTGCAGATGAAGGAGATCAGCGTCTCCCAGGCGTCCTGGTTGAGGATGCGGATCCCCGTGAAGGCGGGCGCACGCCGGGCGAAATTGGCGTCTGAGAGGGACCACTGGGCGTAGAGGGTGGTGAGCGAGTGGGAGAGGGCAAAATAGTTGAGGAGGAGGGTGGAGGTGTCGTCTTCGGAGTCTTGGGGGTGTTCATGTTTGGGAGTTGCTGCACAGGTAGGCCATGTCACTTTGTAGTGAAGATGGGTGGGATCTTGTTTCAGGGAGATGAGACGGCCGTTGAGCACGCAGTGCCTAAGAAGTGTTAGAATTTGGTATATTTAAGACGAAAGGGAGATGAGAAGAGATGATGAGTATCCGGACCATTGTTCATTTATCTTGCGCCATCTGAAGGACTGGCCACATCGGAGTGTGGTTTCGATGCAAAGCTCTGTGAGACTGATGGGCAGTTTGCGCCATTCTGTGACTTTTTGGGCTGCCATATCAATAGAATACAACTTTGAAGTTACGTATAAATGAGACGGAAGAAGTATGAGCTCCTTCACTTTTGTCAAGGAGAATTGGCTTTGGTCACTTCCAGGTTGAAATGAAATCGAACTGGGCTGTTCCTTCGTCAATACCTCTAGTGATTGATGCACTGTAAACTGTACTGCGGTAGTGGCCAGCCGCTGGAAGTTTTGCTGTCACGCCAAGACGTCAAACTCCTTGTGAACGAATGGGTGGAACCGAATGCACGAAACAAAGCGCGCTAAGCCCAAAAAGGGGCAAGCGCACTCTGCAGTAACAGCAACGGCCGCTGGAAAAGTTGCAGCCTCGCGATTCAACGACGAAACTCGCAATTGGAAGCTCAGGCAAAGCCACTTTACATTTCATCAAACCCTCCTAGAACCATTTTCCGCTTCTTTGGCGCAACCATCTCGTACCGTCTCTTGTATACTTAACGAGATCTGTGTTGACCATGAACGGGGACACCTATTCCTCCAGAGGTATGTTAGCACTGATGACCGTGGCTACCCGCTAGATCTCAACTTAACCGTGGCGAAACAGACAGCGGCCGACACGGTTCGTCTCGCGACTATCCGGTAAGTGCGCCTCGTATACAAGGTTGACAACAGTCATTGCCGCCCTCCTAAGCTAACTAGTCACCAGTCCTCGAGACGCGACCGCGATGACAGACGTGACCGTGGAGATCGCAGTGACCGAGGCAGTGGACGCAGACGCTCTCGCTCTCCCGCCGACTACCGCAGCAGCCGACCCCGTCGCGAAGACGGCGATTTCGACGCTTATTCATCGAGCCGCAGCCACCGCGACCGCGAGCGAGAAGACAGATACTCTGGCCGCGACCGTCGTGGGCCCGACCGTGGTGAGAGGGAGTGGGATCGTGACAGGGGCGCCGACCGGGGAGCCGACCGTGGAGCCGATCGTGGTGCGGACCGTGGCGCTGACCGCGGGGCCGAGCGTGGAGGTCGCAGCCGGCGGGACGAGGACGAAGGCGGCCGTCGCCGGGACAGAGATCGCGATGTGATGGGAGATGATCGCCGCGGTGGAGGCAGAAGGGACAGAGAGGCGGACAGGGAGCGCAGGAGGAGTGTCTCGCCGCCCCCTAAGAAGAGGGAACCGACACCCGACTTGACCGATGTCGTTCCCGTTTTGGAGCGCAAGAGGCGCATGACACAGTGGGATATCAAGCCTCCCGGATACGGCAACGTCACCGCCGAGCAGGCCAAGCTCTCAGGCATGTTCCCATTACCCGGCGCACCGCGACAACAGGCCATGGACCCGACTAAGCTTCAGGCCTTCATGACCCAGCCAGGTGGAGCTGTCAATAGCGCCGCCCTTAAGCCTACCAACTCCCGCCAGAGCAAGCGTCTTATTGTTTCGAATATCCCACCGTCAGCCACCGACGAGAGCCTGTTGGGTTTCTTCAACCTTCAACTCAATGGCCTAAACGTTATCGATAGCACGGATCCTTGCGTCCAGTGCCAAATATCCCCCGACCACAGCTTCGCCATGCTCGAGTTCAGGAACAGCCCGGATGCGACAGTCGCTCTGGCCCTTGACGGTATCGCCATGGAGGCCGAGGATGCCAATGGTGCTGCTGGAGCCGGTGGACTTAAGATTCGCAGGCCGAAGGATTACATCGTACCTGCAATTGTCGAGGACCCCAACTACGACCCCGATTCGGAGGTTCCTCCCAGCATTGTCATCGACAGCCCCAACAAGATCAGTGTCACCAACATCCCCTCATATCTCACCGAAGAGCAAATCATGGAGCTCCTGGTTGCCTTTGGCAAGCTCAAGTCCTTTGTCTTGGTCAAGGATAAGCATACAGAGGAGTCGAGGGTGAGTCTATCAGTCCCTTGTACCAGCGAATTGACCTGCTAATATGTAATAGGGTATCGCATTCTGCGAGTATCACGACTCTTCGGTCACATCTGTCGCTATTGACGGCCTTAACAACATGATGCTGGGCGATAGGGCGCTGAAGGTTCAGAAGGCCAGCTACGGCATTCAACAGGTTGCTGGAGAACTGAGTGTAAATGCCATGTCCATGCTTGCTGGTACCACTTCCCTGGATGGCGACGTCAGCAGGGTTGTGCAGCTCCTGAACATGGTTACGGCGGATGAGTTGATGGACAACGACGATTATGAAGGTTTGTTCGACGTTCCAGTTACATGAGCAGTTTCAGGATGCTAACATCTATTTCTCAAGAAATTCGTGATGACGTCCAGGAGGAATGCGAGAAGTTCGGAACTATTGTTTCCTTGAAGATTCCCAGGGCCACTGGCGGAAGCAGGCAGTCTGCCGGCGTTGGCAAGATCTACATCAAATACGAGAATTCCGACCAAGCAACAAAGGCCCTCAAATCGTTGGCAGGCAGGAAGTTCGCTGACCGCACGGTGGTCGCGACATACTTCCCTGAGGTTAGTTTCATAAGCTTTGCTCTGATTTGCTTCGCTCGGTTATACTGACAATCCCTACAGGAGAACTTTGATGTCAACGCCTGGTAAAGGAAGACATGCGGTAGGAGATGGGATATGTCTTTCTGTATTGAAAGGACGAGCAATAATCGTGCATGGTACAGCCTGGTTTATTGGTCGATGACGAAGAAACAGTTAGAACAACATCATGAGTACCAAGGTTCGGTCATTTCCTTGAAATTATCGTGGGAGTCTCAGCGGCGTGTACAAATATTGATGGGAGTTTCAGCCGCAGGCACCCTCAGGGCGCTCAAAAACAGAAGAGGTTACAGTTTCAATCTACACCAGTGTGTTCTGATTGCATGCCAAACGTTCACGCTACGTCATCAGTCAACAAGGGAACTCGCATTGGGATTACTTCATTATCATTATCCTAGTCTAAATGTCCGGGTTTGCCAACCAACGCCTGTGACGACGCGACAACCGTTCACACACGCAAAATGCGCTATCGGCCGTGCCGGTCCCAAAATCTCAAGGATAGAAAATATACTCCTAAATCTGAGGCAAGGTTAGCCTGAGCTCATCTCCAATTGTGCCATAACAAGAAAGGTTGTGAGAGCCATTGGATTCAGAAGTCCGTTTAATTCATGAAGTCCCGAAGGACCTTAACATAAGAGGTACCAGAATAAAGTATAAAGTGTGTATCATCAGGATAAGGAGGCTCGGGAGGGGAGTTGTAGAGGAAGCAGTGATAACTGACCAGAATGAGTAGAATACCAAGTCGGCCGTCATGGTCATGATTCCTGATACTGCCCAGCTTCAGTTTGAGCTGAACTTGGAAGGAATGCAATAACGCATGTCTCTGGAGATCATGACCAAATGCTGTCGAGTAGCATGATCAAACGGACCGACGGCCGACCTGGCGATGATTGGAGGAAGATCCAAAGTGTGAACTTTGCGGGAAAGATTTGCTAGGAAACTTTTTTATGCTTGGAGGAGCAGGCGCGGGAGATGCCAAGCAAGAAAAGTTCAAGTCCTGTCCCCACTCACGTGAATGTGGAACCTAAACTTGCGAAATTCAATACCTGGCAACCAATCAAACCGCTGACCCTAACAGCCTGACTAAGCAAGCGAATTTTCCCAGCCCACAGCGAATATCGCACGACCGCCAAACCGCCCGCCTGGTGATATTTTCTTCGTACTTCTCTGTCGACGACAAGCCAGCCGAAGTCACTCCCCCGACAACCGCAGCACCACCAAAATCATTCAAGATGGGCCGTATGCACTCCAAGGGCAAGGGCATTTCTGCCTCCGCGATCCCCTACTCGCGCAACCCCCCCTCGTGGCTCAAGACCACCCCCGAGCAGGTCGTCGACCAGATCTGCAAGCTCGCCAAGAAGGGTGCTACCCCCTCCCAGATTGGTGTCATCCTCCGTGATTCCCACGGTGTTGCCCAGGTCAAGGTTGTCACTGGTATGTTGAATTCCTGAAGTCCTCGACGATTGGCGACGACGTGAAATGCTGACGGTGGTGGTTCTGCAGGTAACAAGATCCTTCGTATCCTGAAGTCCAACGGTATGACTGCCTACTATTCCGACGAATTCCCCTGAATATCCCCACACGGAAGCGAAGCGAAACAATCGAATCGCAACGATATACCCCCAAATTTCACCGGCCCTCGAAACTCGAAACTCGATGCCAATGGGCACATGTCCCGCGAGCTTTCTCAGCTCTCGCTCAGCCCGCCGCGCGCGTTGCCTTTAATGCGCACCCGTGACGGGTGGACGACATGGGGGACATGAGCGCCAGACGCAGAAGGAACGAGAGAAAGAGCTGGGAAAGAAACAACATGTCAAAGACGCATATGCCTCTGTTTGGTCAGATTGGCTGACAGAGTGATGCTATTTACAGGCCTTGCCCCCGATCTCCCGGAGGACCTGTACATGCTCATCAAGAAGGTAAGAAAGACCTGCCTTATTTTCATACGTCATCCCCACCGCATCAACTAACGTCCTTTGACAATAGGCTGTTGCCGTCCGCAAGCACCTTGAGCGCAACCGCAAGGACAAGGACTCCAAGTTCCGCCTCATTCTCATTGAGTCCCGTATCCACCGTCTTGCTCGCTACTACAAGACCGTCGGTGTCCTCCCCCCCACCTGGAAGTACGAGTCTTCCACTGCCTCCACCATCGTCTCCTAAGCGTAGAGCACGTGCCGCGAGATTTTGGTGAAAGAGCGTGGGCAGCCGAGTCGAGATGGAGTGATCTTTCGTCGGCTTTCTATGGGTGTCTTCTTTTGCAGCATGCTTAGCAGCTTTGCGGCATGACGTCTGGTCGATCCACACAAAGTGAAAAGGACGTTGGGGGAGGAATGGAAAGGAAACTTACATTCTCGGAATCACTGCAGAGAAGGGAGCGTGGGATGTGGTTTTTGCTGCTTAACATGCGCAAATCATCTGCTAGTCGGATGCCTAGCAGCACCCAGAATGAAGACGAAGTCAACGGAGGTTTTTGTTATGAAAAATACAAAGTCCTCTATCCTCTTGCCTCACACGATGTTCTCCTGTTTATCTCATGACTACCGTTATGTGAAACCGCTGTTACCCTAGCCATGATTGATCGCTTTCATAATATGTCACCCCCTCGGTTCTGTTACGTAGACCATATACCCTCTTTTGTTCAGCCTTTTTTTCCTGAACGCCCGAGCTTCTTCCTCCCTTTTCTTCCCTTATCCCGCCACTTTCAGCATCAAAAGTCAAAGTATAGACCTCGTCAAGGTGAGACTCCTCGTAGACCTTATGAGAACTACGGCGGCCGCTGATCACGGCCTCCGGTATGTGCGTTGGCTGATTCGTGACTGAAGCCTTCTATGCGCTAGTTGAACTACCATTTGCACCACCACTCTCATACTGTTTAGATCGCTGGAGGAGGAATTCGCCTAGGGCTCGGAGGGGGTCTTTTGGTCTATTTTGTTCAAGTTCGGTTAGCAATTACCATCACCATCCCAACAGTTTCCTTATAGGTAAACCATGCACGGAGGAGGGTGTAAGGGTGTAACATACTGCTCCTTAGCCAACATCTTCATCCCCTCCAATAAATGACCCGTCACCTTCGTATTCAAGTACTGCCTCACCGGCGCGCCGTGAAGTGTCGGCTCCGTGGGCATGCCTGCTGTGCCCATTAATCCCGGTCCCTGTTGCTGACCCTGACCAGAATCCTGGGGATGCGCAGAAGCAGCTCGTGACGAACCAGCCCGCTGCTGATACGGTGGTAGTGGTTGTGATTGTTGGTCTTCGGTTGTTGTCGAGCCGTTCGTTGCAGGGGCAGTGCTGCGGATCGCGCTGGGTCCTTGGTTTGCCGTTGGGTGTGCCCCTGTGGGACTTGGACGGCCGGGGATCTGGGGGATCGGAACGGGAGAGACGGGGTGAGGGGGGCGGTCGGGGATGTGGTGGGGG
>HF972925.1:127305-139368 GCA_000604185.2 Neurospora sublineolata FGSC 5508 | reverse complement strand
CTCCGGCGGCCGCCATTCCGAAGACGGCCGTGACGCCGAGCGTCAGGGTGAATGCTAGCTTCCGGCCAAAAATGTCACACCCGAATCCCCAGAAGATGGCTCCAGCCAGAAGGCCGATATTCTGACTGAGCGAGAGCAGTGGCGGTCTGCTGGGATGGAACTCGTTCGCGATGGGCGAAAAGATGAGTGCCGTAACGATGGGCCAAAGATTATCCGATGCCCAGCCAAATCCGACGACGACGAAGAGCTGCCATTGGTACCATCCCATGCCGATATCTCGGATCTAGAAGAGAGGTCAACTGGCTAACTTTGCCATGGGACTGGGTAAGAAGGGGAACGAACCGCATGATTTAGGACCCTGGCTTTTGCTTTAAATACGGGGTCGATCTGCCCCTGAGGTATGATAGCATCATCGTCACTCAGGTCAACGGTTGTTTTGTGCTCAGAATTTGGTACAGTCTCAAGAGCCGTTGGGACATCTTTGCTGCTAGCTTCTATGTCCTCCATTATCAAATGCGGGTGGCGGGGTATATCTGGTCACAGAGAAGAGGATAAGATCATCCATTGGCATCGAGAGGCCTCGACTGATGAAAAGAGGAGGAGAGAGGTTATATATGTCAGGTATTACAAGTCGGATCCATCGACTGAAGCGGGTGAGCATAAATTCGCGTCCATCTAACATGTGCAATGGCGCCATTGACCGGCCCACGTGCGGCCCTGTGAAGAAATCTGAAAACGTAAGTTGGCGCGTATTGTGGCGCCCCCTTCTAGATAGTCCCGCGATCTGCATGTAGTGTACCTACTTAGGCCTGCTCCGAGAGCCAATGATATCCAACTGGTTCGCGAAGCGCCAACTGCAGGATACAGCACACAGAAAGCCAAGTGTTAGGCTTCTCACCTAGTACTGTACAGTTTCCCTAACATTGTTCCTCAGTTGCCGCATCCGGAGCTCCTCGAATCACTGCAAGCATTTTTGTATCACAGGGCGAGAAATTAAGGTTCACTTTTTTCACCATTTTCATCAAACTTCATCTGGAGAGCATGTGGATAGTGTGTTGCGCAAGCATTAAGAGAACAACGAGGTCACTCAAAAGCTATTCAGACGTAAGACAAAGCACACCTTTCATTTCAAAACTCCAGACACCGTTTCTAACTCATGTCCTCGTTTATCCTAACAGCTACCGTTCATATTGCTCACCCGGCGCCCCTTTCCCTTCAACTCCCAATAAAGACAATCTTCATTTATTCTTGATGAAGTACTTTTATGCCGAACTTTCTTTTCCACGCAAAACCAGACAAAATCGAAATAAGACCAGAACAAGACCAAACAGAACAATATGAACGCCAAAAACAAGACCAAAACTCTAACAAAACCATCATTATCCATACTTCTACGCAAACGCCGAAATCAAGTACCCTATGTCGACTTCTCTTTCCGCGCAAAATGAGCTTAAACCAGACTGAACCAGACAAAATCATAACAAGACCAACACCAAAAACCAACATCAAAAACTCCAACAAAACCAGAACAGACAGAACAGAACCAAAAACAAAACCAAACTTTAACCAAAACGCCAAGGCCACGACAAACACTCCCACAGACCCCATGTCTAAGAAATGGTTTTCTCTCCGGCGTCAAAACACCAAACTCCAGATCCCTTCAAACGAGTGACAGATTGAGCAATCCCTGCTTTGCCATTCATCCTTCAACTCTCATTGCAAAAGATTCCACGAGAAAAGCTTGTTGTTTGGATGACAGTGTTATGGCTGCGAAATTCGCGAAAAAAGAAAGAGTGGCGGTTTGATATCGGACTCGCAGAATGCATAAGATGGGTGTTTTCATGGATGATCGTTCTTCCTGCGGGTGGCTAAGAGCGTTGCAAGGACTGCAATACCACACAGCCAAAGCATTGAGATAACGCTCCCGAGAAGCAAGATTTTTCGGCGTTGTCGACGGTTTAGGCTGCCGACTTCTCCTTTGGTGAACCACGCCAGTGTCGTGTCAAACGTGCCTTTATAGACGAGGGGCGCCATGAATGGAAAGACGCAGAGGAAACACAAAAACCAGAAGAACTGTTTTCGGCGGCGTCGTGCTTCCCAGGAGAGGTAACCGTCTTCTTCGTCAAGTCTGAAAGGGTCAGTTACATTCAAATTGGCGATTTGGTGGAGATATGAACCTTCACCATCAACACGCGAAGTTCTTTTATCTTTTCCCCAAAGGTGAGGACGTTCGAAAGGGATGCCCCATGAACGTCTGTAGCTCGAGCTGCTCCGTGCTGAGCCATGGGCAGAGCTGAAGGGGTTTCGGCAAGACCGCGGGAACACTGGTCTACCAGGGGCTGGTGGGCTTGCGCTGCTCAAGGTTGACAAACGAGTTGCATCCTGCCCGTTGCTGGTAACTTGGTTTTCTGCGAAAATGTTAGCACATGGAACTGAATTGTTGAGCCAGGGTCATACATACGGATTGAGATGCGGTGGTTGGAGACTGGCTCGCGACAGTGAGTCGGCAATGGCTTTCTCGGCAGAGTATGCGGAGTGGAGGGCGCCGTTTTCTTCGCCAACTTGTTGGAGGCCTTCCACGAAAGGCAAGAAACAAGGCTGTTCTTTCGTGTCCGAGGACTGCTCTGAAAGGTGTGGTCGTTCGCGTCGCTTCGTCGCTTCAACGCCTGCAGCCTTGCAGCCTCTTCCAGAGGGATCAACGGGAAGCTGAACTGAACTGGTGATTCAGGGCCGATTGATGCATCGGCGTGAAACGAATCGTGAGCTCGGGGAGTCTGCGGTGAGAGTCCAGCTGTTCTCAAACCATGGTCTCTTTGTTGGTTGCCGTTGTCCGGGCCGGATTGGCTGCTCCCATAGGGATGTCTCCGATCGGTATTCTTGTTGGAGGTCAGAGAACGGAACGGGGCAGTGAGTTTCTCCGCCAAGTATACTCTTGTAGATGAGCCCTGGCTGCTTGATGTCGTGGCTTGGTCAAAAAGTCGGCATGAATCTTGGGGATAACCGTTGACTCGATGGATTCTTGGTTGGGGAAGGAAGACCGGGCGGTTGTCACTCTTGAGTGTCCGAACGACATAGTTGTTGTACTTCCCGTTCATCGGATGTTGCATGATCTTTTCGGTTGATGCAAAAGCGCCAAAGCTTTCGGCGGCAAGGCTTGAGGTGTCGGAGTAGTCTGCAATGCTGCTCCCTGTGGCCCTTAAACCGAAACGAGTGCCGAAGCCAGTCCCGGACGCATAAGCTCGATGGCTGTTGAACTGGCCAACACTGGAACCGACTGTCTCCCACTCCCCTCCATCGCTCTTAACAGCATCGAGGTTCGACCCGACTGTCTCCCAATCACCTCCGTCGGTCTTAACAGCATCGAGGTTCTGTTGAAGAGCAGGGTTAGCAAACTGATGATACGAAGGATCAAATCCAATGTGTGACTGGACAGAAGCCCTTACCTCGTCAAACTCCTCATCAAACTCGTCCCATGCAAGGTGTTGGGCCGGATAAGATCGCAGAGCGAGTTTCTTCATGATAGGCCTGTTGGGATTGTTGTTGTTTCTCTGAGCGGTGTTGTGATAAGTGAGCCCATTTGAAGGAGGCATAGGAGGTGCCGCAGAGCCAACTGGGCCACGCGTGGTTGATGCATGGCCAGTGTGGTCGATCTC
The DNA here is from genome assembly GCA_000604185.2 of Neurospora sublineolata FGSC 5508. Classification (NCBI taxonomy): domain Eukaryota; kingdom Fungi; phylum Ascomycota; class Sordariomycetes; order Sordariales; family Sordariaceae; genus Neurospora; species Neurospora sublineolata. The sequence continues at coordinate 135,715 of HF972925.1, read as the reverse complement.
GTTGGTATAAGTGGTGCTGGCGCCACTGACACGGTGAAGCGCAGCACTGACTTCTCTTTCCCGAGATGGCTGGAGGAAGACCGTGTATGATCCGCGGTCGTACTTGAATGGATCTTCGTCAGAATCTGTTGTAAGACCACCTGTTGAAAAGGCTGCACGGGACAAGGCGCCGCTGCCGGTGGTGCTCTCACGAGCCGCTTGGTTGTTGGTCGACTCGTGGTGGTTGGCTTCGAGGTATTGGTTGCCCTTGCTGGAGCCGGCGGACGTTCCGACATTGTTTTTGTCGCAAATGTCAAGAAGCTCTGTGATGTCAACAGAGCTCGCGGATGACATGGTTGACCAGGAGTGCTCCCGAGAGATGTTCAGATGACACTCTGGGGTGCTGGTGTGGTCCTCTGGGAGGTTGGTACGGATCACTGAGGGTGCCGGGGCCGTTGAGGGATGGACTGCCGGGATCGGCGGCTGAGGAATCCGAGGAGGGGGTCCATGACTGCGGAAAACCTTTGAAGTACGACCAAAGGGGACAGAGGTGATGTTTTCTCTGGTCTGAGGAGGCTCGATGGTCTCTCCGTTGTCCAAGGTGTGGTGGACAGTTGCATTGTTGATGGAATGGTTGTGTGGGCCGTCAGCTGAGGGTGAAGAGTCGATGGTGGTCGAAGGGAGGTACTGATCCACGATGTTTTCGACGGTGTTTCCAGTCTCGCGAGGTGTGTTGGTGGAGTTGTCAGGAGTGTTGTTGGCAACAGGATCCTTTGCGGCGTGGCAACTGGCGCGAGCAGCCGGAGTCATCTCGTCCCAGTCAGGGTAGAGAGGGATACGAGTGCTGAAGTCAGGAACACTAGATGAACGGCGACGCAAGTGAGTAGGACTGATGCGACGTCCGCGGGAGAAGCCATCATGAGTCGGGCAGCGGTGCGACTCGGTGGCAGGATGCTCGTCGGTGTCGGTGGTCGACTTGGAGTAGACGGCATTGACAGAAGAGCCAGCTGATGACTCGCACGGGATGGAGGCAGAGTGAGCGCCGTTGTCCGTGGTGTGTGCGGCCTGCTTCGCAGCTTTGGTGGTGATAGCCTGGTGGGCCTCGTCGAGACTGGTGAAGACATGTCTCGGAGTGATGGAGCGCTCTCTGAGCAGCGCCGACCGGGTCGAGCCTGCAGACTTGACTGAAGCGGGCATGTTGTTGATGGTTGAAGCGGAAGGCTCGTTGATGTGATGGCTGCCGATGGAGAGGCTGATGAAAGCGCCAAAGTTGGTAGAGGTCGTCATGGTGATGATTGAATGGATGATGTTTGAGCAAGTTCGAAGAGTCCAGAACATGAATGACAAGTGCGGTTGAGCTGACTTGGTTGCAGATGATGGTTTGAAAATAGAGTTTGTGCAGAAAATGCTTTGCAGCGTGCTTGGATGGTTCTTGCGATGGTTGAAAGCGTTGGTACAGACAAAAATGCGTTGCAGTTGACAATGAGTCGTTCTTGCGAAGTTGTTGTAAAGTGGAAGAGTTGGGAGAAGCCGAGAGGACCACACCTGGGGGAAGACTTGCGGCCGGGCACTGCTCTCTGGCTCGGGACCAAACTAATTTTTTGTAGGAATTTTGGGAAGGCGCGTTGCAAAACCTGAAGGGTGCTCTAAGAAGGAAGGAGCGCGGGTTAGGTCTGCACGTTAGGGGCTGGACGCGCTGGAAACAGCGAACGATGGAAGGCGCGCAAGAGGAGGAAGGTGCGATCCGCGAGTCCCCTCTGACGGGCCACGATGGGGTTCCTCGATCTTTCATCTTGTCGCAACTGAGCGTTAGTTGAAGGTCGTCCGTTGGTGCATGCAGGGAGCAGGCTGGCGGTTTTTGTCTTGATTACATTCATGCGATGGTAGAGTAAGACTTGCTATTTGCGCGGTTCACTTGGGGCCACAGTCAAGCTGGAGATTCGATCCGTAATAAGAAGGATGCCTCAAAGCTGTAGTAAACTTGGAAAAGGGCGTGACACCAGTGAGCAGGATGTGGGTGGTGCGAAACAGACATAAAGGTCAGATAGTGATGTTGCTCATTGTAAACATTCATACGCGAGCCTTGATAGAGACATAGCGGACCATGACGAAACGCACCATTACAAAGAACTGCGCCCTTAGAACGGCAACATAGAGACAGTGCACTGGATGGCCTGGGCTGAGACTCCCCATGGTTTCTTGCCAGTCTCAACATCTTGGCTGTGTCTTGAAGTCGTCTGAATAAAGATGTTGATCCATCGGATATGGATCTCGAGCAAGTAAGGTACGTAGGATGCGTTAACACAAGGTACAAACACAGAAATCTTCGAGTTTGAATAGATTGTCTAGGGGTATTCAGTTCGATGGACGTCATATGCAGTGGACATGGACGAACGTTGGTCAACGCAGCTTCTTGTTTACGAAGAACTCCTCGCAAACGTCAATGCTCGAGCTCATGATATCACTCACCGAGTAATATTCGGAAGGTCTTTCCTCCACCATCGAAAAGCTGTATGAATATAGACACCCAGGGCTGTGACACCTCGTAGACCACACAAACTCTGATTGATCCAATAAATCACAAGCAATACTGCTCCCCCGCTGGTTTCCAGAAGAAATCCGTTTTCGGAAGAAAATTGAGACGCGAGTGTCCTCGCAATACAGACTATTGTAGTCACCAGAAATCAGTGTCAGATCATTCGATGGGGTTACCGGGGGGAGGCATATTCAAGGTATCATTACAAGTACGTTTGATCGAAGCTCCAAGGAGATATCGCGTCAAGCTACATGTACTGTAGGGGTTTGGACACAGGACTTCAACGAAATATGTTTGAGTTGCTGTCTCTGAGCCCCTATGCCATGGATGCTGGGTCACTCCACTGTTTGTTTACATGTTTCTCCCACATTAATTCTAGATTCTAGTGATAGGAGAAATGAAACATGGGAAACCAGAGAAGCATAGGGAGTTCCAAGGTTTGGTGAGAAAAGCAGTACACTCCAAAGTATCGCTCATCAAAAGCGGAGGTCGTGTAGTGGATGGTTCTGACAGCATTAGGAAAGCCATCACACCCGTCATGGCACCGGTGTAGTCTGTAAGACCAGACTGGTTGTAGAATATTCTACCGGCAGACATTGTGATACCATCCGGTCATGTCTCAGAGTCTCTCAACCCTTTCCCAGTCCATAATGCCGGGTGTGTGCCGGTTTCCGAGCTCTGTACATGGAGCAACTTGGACGGTTGGGTGAACTCACATCGTGTGTCGTTGGGAAGAGGCTCTAAGGATCTAGACCGGTCCATGCAAAGACCACGCCGCATACGTAGGGGCGTGGCTTTATCGAAGTTGCATCACATCCGTGATCCCATTGGTTGGAGTTGATCCATCGTTCTTCTCCAACCGACCGACCCACAATCCCACACACGGCTAGTTATCGCGAAACCCAGTAGCTTATCGCAGAAAAGTCAGGGGAAGGGAAAAGACGAGGGCCAGGCTAACGTGCCGACGGCCGTGTCTGCCCTGTCTGTGCCCGTGTTTCGGCATTCTGGTGGGGTAAGGTTTCGGCCGATGAGGGCGCAGCATGCCCGGAGCTGGACGCCCAGTGGTCGACCCTTCGCCGGTGGGCGTGGCGTGGTTGTCATCGCGATCGGTAAGTACCCCCGTAACACCTACAGTACCCTAACCCCTAACCCAACAGGGCAGACTTGACTTCACAGGCAGGGCACCCGCCCCCCGGTCCCGGTGACACCTGAAACCATCCAATCCACAAAGTACAACTGGAAACCATCACCCACCCGCGGATTGCATCAAGGGAACTTGCACCAATCCAACTGAACCCAAAGCAACCTGACATTCGTGAAGCTTCCACACATCGCATCACATACACGCAGAGGCACCGCAGAAACGCACCCCGGCAGGCGCGCTCACATACATAAACGCAAAGAGCTGGTCGTGTCTGATCATTGTGTTTCGACAGATTCTTTCTGCGGGCTGGCCTTCGTTTTTCGTATATTGATATACGCCGGCTCCTCTTCTCTGTAAACATGACTCGACCGGTCCCCGCTCGCTAAATTACAACTCTGTCCTTATCGATACCCAACACGAGATATAGCTGCAATAGGCTTCCAGCAGCATTGCTTACAACACGATTTCGATGCCAAACCCATAGCTCAGGGGAGCTTGGACTGAGTGGCTGGGACAGGTGTCACAAGTCAGACAGAGTTCTCGAGTCGACAGCAACAGCAAAGATACCCCACATCATAATCCGACAATGGGAGATGGACGAGATCAGATGAGGGCGGCTACTGCTACTCCGCAGGCGCCTAGCCTCGAGAGCTTTCCTAATGAGATCAAACTCCACATACTGTCGTGTAAGTCTAAACTGGCACCTACACTATCCCACCCTCTCCGGTTTCTCCGGTCTTCCATCCTGGGGTAACCCACAAAGACCCTCTAGTTAGCTTCAAGCACCTACATCACGGGCCAAGAGGTATAAGCTGACAAGTTTTCTGTTGCTCGCCTAGTCCTCGAAGCACCGCACATTACGAATCTGCAACTGGTATCCCGCGCTTTTCGAGACCTTGCACGAGACAATAGCTTCTGGCGTTCGCGATGCCTGCAAGAATCTTCCTTTCTCGAAAGCCTCGAACGACGACGGGCCTCTGGCCGGCTAGCCACCCAGGGGCTCGGCGAAACAGGGACAATTTGGCAACACGCTCATCCTTCTCCCGATAGCAGCAGTACCAACACTCCTGGTAGTGGAAGCTGGGCGACACCGACAACGCCGACAATCCTGAAGAGCTTTCGCGCATCCAGCAAGAAGGAGCAGATGCGGATCATGGCGAACTGGGATCCTTGCTTTCCTGCCGAGAGGGTGTCCTGGTATGAGGAGTACATTCAGCGTCATGCGCCTGTTGCCATCAATTGGCTTCCGCTGCCCCATGCCCATGGCGCCAAGTCCGAATATGTTGAGGCAAGAGGTGTTGCTCTATACCGGCCCGACAATCCCCGTATGGAGCAGGGTTTCGAGGGGAACACCCGGCCAGCTTCTGATGAAACGCTCCTTGCTGTCTCGCCGCTAGACGATGGCAGTGTCTGTATCTGGGACGTCAACGGAACAAGAGGGCGAAAGGGAGCGATTCTGGCCAAGAGCGCGCCCGGGCTTCTCCTGATAAACGGCCCAGGGGCAGATAACAGCAAGCGGTCGCAACGGGTAGACTCAGGCGTCACAGAATGTGTCAGCGTTGACAGCAGCCTTCATCGAGCCTTTTTTGCCGTCCAAAGTCGTACGTCATCATCTCGCGTTTGTTTAAATTGAGCATATTGTGCGACTTCTCAGTAGGCTAACTCGAGTGCGCATTTGTGCATCTCCCGGGGAGCAGACATTATCGAAGTTGACTTGCAGAGACTCTCGGTTGTCGACTACGAATCCTTCCCGTGGTCTATTACAGCTTTATCTGCGGCCAGCCCTACGGTACCACTCACCGTTGGGACAAATCTTGAACTTCACCTGCACGATTATCGTTCTAGGCGACGGTTTCGAAGTGCCCCTGAAGACGACCAGGTTGACTTCAACCTTACCGGCGCACAGGCCATATACGAACGTGGGATCAGGAACATCTTCAGCGACGAGCCGGTTGGCTCCTGGACATCACTCGCACAACCGGGACCATTGAGTATCCTACACCTCCAGCAACCCGGCCAACAGGCGGAGTTGTCAGACGATATATACGTTGCTGGCCGATTCTCCCACATCCTGCATTATGACAGACGTAATTTGTCAAGAATCAGAGGGTCGATCAACTCGAAAGCAAGACTATGCAGCATGACATCTCTCCCGTTCCCGTTCTCTAAGCGAGACAGTGAGCTACGACGAAAAGGAGAGCTCACATTGCAAGAAGTCGAGGGGTCGAAGAGTCTTCATGGCGGCAGAACTTTGATCGCCGGTGGAGATTACAACATGAAGGGATCTCTAGAGGTTTATGGCCTAGCACCACCAGACTCTGGTAAGACTTTGATGGGAGACTTGGACGACTTTGCATACCAGAATCGCCAGTCAGCATCAGCCTCTAAGGTTCTCTCGGTCGCCAACCATGGCATCCGGATCGTTTTCTCGGACGGATCCGGCTACATAAAGTGGTTTGAAAGAGACGGCTTTACCGAGGTCCGCCGGTGTAGGATCGGACACAGCGAACAGGCTCAGGGGCCTTCTATCTTCGCCTCGATGCCGGGCTCCTCGGACATAGCCAGAAAACTACTCCCGACGCGGGTAGGCGAAGCCAAGCAGAAGATCAACGACAATGACCTGCTGTTTTGGACGGGTGAGAGATTGGGGTTGTTGAACTTCAGCGGGCGCCCAGGCTTTACGGCTGAGGAGTTCGAGGAGCAAGTTGAGGCTGTCGACGACGAGACACGGGCAAAAGAGCGGGAGGAGAGAGGTTACAGTGAAACAATGCGTCGCGCATTGCGGAGGCACGCTGACGACGTCATGTTTACGAGACACCTCGGCCTCGGTAACGGTTCTTTGAGCTGATCGCCCGCCCGCCCCATCTGTTTGGATAACACTCGCTTCGGAAGGATATGCTGTGCTCCGCCAATGTTGGCGGGTAGATCACTTTGGAATATCATCGGAACGAAGGTCATGATGGCTACCGAGGTTGACTACAATGTCAGTCCCTTATAGAGATGGACTGGGGTGAATTGAATCATTGACGACAACGGTAAATGTTTTTTTTGTTTTGAAGGTCCTTTACCGTTTGGATACCGTTTGACGGATAGCAAGAAATATACCCAAGAGCAGGGTTAGCGATGTATTCATTAGTCATGTATTGCGTCTCATGTCTCCCAGACTCTTCAGAATGGGTCATGAATATAAAGATGATCAGCAAGGATGGTGTAGTTGTTTTCCATGGATACCCACCCGGCATGAGGAACCAATTTTGAGTTTAAAGACGGCCCATCTTGTCTTATCATCGTGTTTCGACCGCCTTGCAAGTCGGCTAGGCACTATGTATGGTACTCGGAAGTGTCGTCGCCCCAAGTTGAGTTTGAGAATAGAAAGTGTGATGGGGAGAGAATGCCGATAATGGGCAAAAGCGAGGCGACCAATGGTGACGAGAAGCAAGTCATAGCAAGCTGGCCCGGACCAATCGCCAAGGAGGTCTGGTTATAACTGAAGGGAACCATCCTGCCACCTTTTATAATTGGACACAACAAATTCAATACTTGACAATAACTATGAGACCTTAGGTGAGCACAACTGCGCCATCGATACAAAAGTTCACATCTTTTGACTCCAATTCAGGGTCATCCAAGACCCGTTGGTCTGATGCCCGGGCCAACCAGAACTGTGGGGGTGAACGGCATCTACCGTGGCCCCGGCGCCCCCGGGCACCCGTACTATGTAGATCCCATCGCGTCAGTGCACAAAACTACCCTTATCAACACCACCCTGGAACTCTTTTGGAGGCGGACAAATCTCTAGTGAAACTAAAAGTTTTAGCGATGGGACACCTTTCCTTCTCTGTGATGCTTCCCCTGCTTTTAACTAGGTATCCAGGCTACTTTTCGCTTGCAAACAGCCTCCCGCGACTCCAAAATCGCGATCGATACCCTCGGCATAACCTGAATAGGTAATCCATTCATGATGGAGCCAGTGCTGGCCATGGCCAGAATTCCCCAGAGTTTTAGTTGCCAAGTTACCCGTCCGGATCCCCGTTGCACCCCCGGGCGCCGGACATTGGCATTCAAGAGAAACCAACAAAAAGGTCGACGGATGTTGCGGATGTCGTCTCGGTATCAACAGGCGGATCGAGATACCTTTACCCTGTGGTTCATCTAAATGGACAAGTCACAGCACCCTTCTTCAGCTCGGCACACCGCTTTGGGCTGGATGACACCGCAGTTGCTACAAGTTCTGTTGAGAGGTCGCTTATCCCTTTTGCTCGGGTTTGTGTGTTGCAAAATTATCCTAGTGACGAGCCGATGGCCGGAAGAAGAAAGAAGGATGGCTGGGAAGGGGGAGAAGATGGAACATTGAATTTCTTGTCTTTCTCTCGAGTTCTTCCCCAGGCTTCCATGTCCGGGCGGATTGGACAGAAGAATGAAACCCGAAACACCTGCTGACCCTTTCTGTTGTTTCGTTGTTCGTTCGCTGTTCGCTGTACCGGTTGGTGTGCAGTGCGTTTGCTGTACGCTGTCATGCCAGTGTGGTAATTGATCGCTGCCGAACGAACGGCGTGCTTTGACGCCGTACACAGCAGCGTGACGGGAAGGCATCTGGATGATGATGCACAAACAAGGGAAGAAGTGTGGTCCTGTACGTCGCTACATACATACTGATGAAGGGCAGGGCAGGGCAGCCACTGTATCCGTTCGGATGCTACCCCACTGCGAGATTGTCTGGGGCTGGGCTGGGCTGGGCTGGGCTGGGCTGG
>HF972925.1:76182-87073 GCA_000604185.2 Neurospora sublineolata FGSC 5508 | reverse complement strand
CTCTACGGCGCTGCCATTGCCATTGCTCTGGGCTTCCTTGTTCTGCTGCTGTGGTGACAGTTCGCTGGCTTCGGCGGAGTTCGATGACATGCTTGCTGGAAGGGGTGTTGGTTCGACTGGTATGCGCTATCATAAGAGACCTCGTTCGTCAGTTTTGTGGCTCTCGGCATTGTGAAACGAGAGAGAAGAGATCTTCTCTGGACTATATATGGTACGAGTCGTCGTATGTAGGTATGCTTGCGGCGAGGAGAGACTTGGTAGTAGGTGTCCCTTACGTATGATTTGGTGGGGCAGCCAAGGTAAGATATGGGGTCGCGCAGGCTTGTAGGCAGTGTTGCACCTTCTTGGCTGATTGCGCGTATGGGTGCTTGGAAGTGCACCTGACGAGATTGTCGTTCTTGTAATACTCGGCGCAGTCTTGTTGTTGTGCCGGTGTCCGAAAAGGAACTTGGCTGTAGGTGAGATACCTACCGAATGGGTTGGTTCTGGTTTGGCGGCCAACAGACTGAGTAGTAATTGGACTGGAATTGGAGAGAGGGAGGAAACTCCGAACGGTGCTTATGTATAAGAAGTGTTCACCACTGGGCTGGTTTTTAAAGGAGACCGGTCAGGACTGGACTGGACTGAGAGAAAGACGGAAAAGTCGAAATCAATTTGGCTGAAAGGCGGTGTATTGGTATCAAGTATATAGGTAAAGGTATAGTTCTAAATGGTAGGAACAACCAAAAGTTGGCAACCCCAACACCAACACGGACAAGCAAGGTTCCAACTCTTTCTCGTTGGGAGATGGGAGTCAGGACTTTGATCAGCACAAGGGAAAGGAGGTGACGAGGGGTAACGGTAGAGGTCTAGAACTAGGAAGGTGATGACAGGGCCGTTGGGTGGTTTGTGTCGTCCGTCTATCCCAGGCCAGTTTTTCCGTACCTGGAAACGAGGTGACAGGATCGTTGAGGAGGGGCAGCAAGGGCTACAACGTTGAAGCTAGGTACGTGACGAAAAAGGCAATTGATAGTGTAAGAGATAAGGTACTGGTCTCGTGGCTGTACCCAAGTTCAGGGTCTTTGCTGACGCCGTCCAGGAAGTTGCCAGTTCTTGTTTGGCTCCAGGCTAAAAAGCGGGCGGTTCGAATTTCACGCACAGCCCAGCCAGTGTTCAGTTCCGGCACTCCCGTTCTCGCTCGCACCTGTCACTTGTTTCTCTTTGGAGTTCCGTCGCTTTAATGTCTGTCATGGACCCGGAGCAGCACGCTCCAATGCTCCATAGGTTATTTGCGACGACGAGACGTGAGACTTTTGGAGGTGATGGAAGACGAAAAAAAAGGATGCATCGATGCAATGCGGGCTTCGCAGCATGCAGCCACGATGACGCCTTGGCATTTCTTGGAAGTAAGTGGCGCAATGGAACTTTCTCACCTGCCACCATAAATTGCCATCAACTGAATGGAAGGAAGCAGGGTGAAGCCGCGCGCGCCCAGGCGCCCAGGGACGCCTTCCCAGGGTGCTCGTCGCGGCGCCCGCCTAGCTAGTAAGGTACCTATCCCTGCCCCTCCATTACAGGGAACTAGCGTATGATGACGTTTGTCTTTCCGAGGCGATCACAGGCTGTTGAACGGGGTGACTTGACTACACGTGGATGGGCAAGGCCCTTTGTTTTGCTGGGTCTCTCCCATTCAGTCACCTTACTGTTATAAGATATGCATGTCTGGCTGTGTTAAAGACTGGATAGGTAGGGGGGGATTGCGCGTCCCATATTTTCTGATGCTGCCGAGAGAGACGGTGCATGGGATGTGGTAGGGCGGAGCAGTAGTACAATATCAGAGGTAGAGTACCTCTGGAAAATGCTGGGTTTTGAGCATCATGTCTACAAAGAGATAATGTTCAGTGTCATGAGTTTGCGGTTTGTCGACATTTGAAACAAAGGTATCGTGGATTTGTAACTTGATTACCTCATGAGCAAGCGGCTTTACTGTCGAGACCCGTAGCGGGATGCGGACAGCCGAAGAAGAGGCAGTAAAAGGTTTCGGACAGCACATAGAAGCAAGCTTCAGCCACTTCACATACATATTTTCTCCAAGTGGAAGATATCATCAAACAGATGCCATGGAAAAAGACGCTGAATCCACCGTACATCTAAGGATCCAAAAATCGCCATGCCATCGATCAAAAGTCCGCCAGCTTTTCCTTTCTCATACAAAAAGGCCATATGCAGAATCATATCATCAACTCTAGTGCTCGTATCTCGTTAATCGTCTCCAAAACACTTCCTTTTCGATATCCTCTATATGGCCTCACCAACCAGACGTCCAAATTTAGTCCCGGCGGTGCGACCTCGACGGTTGCCTCGCGTCATACAAGGCATCTTGTTCATCCGTCGCGCGATGGCGTCTGTACTCTCTCCTATCGTCTTCATACTCGTCTTCTCTGTCCTTTCGGTGGTGACGCCGGCGCTTGCTTTCTTCCTCATCTCTATCATACGACCCGTTTTTCTCGTGGCGAACCAGCGCCTTGCCATTCTGCTCATCTTCGTACTCCTTTCTTCGTTTCTCTGTAAGAAGAGGGTTGTCAGCATTTCCTGTGTCTCTTGACTTGCTAAAAGGAAGATGAAGAGAAAGCAAAGGGCTGATGCTATAGCGGGAATGCTATAGTTGGGGTTTTGGTGAACGCAGCTGGGTGGGCATTCGAACAACGAGAGGGCAAAAAAACGACACGATGCGGCACGATGCGGACTGGGTGAGACTCGATGAGGCAGGGACGCAAGAGCACGACGGGAACGGAACGAGCAGCGAACACTACCACATGCGAAAGCACACACGCGATGGAAGCTCGGATCGAAGGACACGCACGCGGGTTGGTCGACGTCGTTGTTCGGGATGCGGGCGGATCTCGGTCGAGGGTCGGGAAAGGGCGAGAGGTAGGGAAGGAATCGAGTCTGGAGATTGGGGAAATGAAGCAACCCACCTCTCAACTGAGCAGTAATGTCGGCGTACTTCTGGATATCCGCCTTGTCCAAGACCCGAAGAACAATGACAAAGTCATCTCGGACCTCGAAACGCTCCTTGCCTAGAGTTAGAGCCTCGGGGTTGACCAGCTTCCTGTTGATCTTGGTCCATTTGGCACCATGAGGTACGCTTTGTTTGGTCTTGTCATCCTTGTGAGGAGAAACTCCCTCCCGGACAGTGTTGGGATGTTCTGGAAATTGTGCCTTTGGTTGTTTGAGAATGCCTTTGATGGGCTTTTTCTCTTCCTTCTCTCTCGGAGGAGACACGACGCGAACTTGCTTCTGCCCGTGAGGAACCAGTTCACGTCCTCTACTCTCGTCCTCTTCATTCCCGGCCATTGCTGTGTTATCGGCTTCAGTGCTCGGTTTAGAATCTTCCTCAACGGGCGAGGGCTTCCGCTCAGGCGAGTGCTCCTGCTCAGGCGAGTGCTCCCGCTCAGGCGAGTGCTCCTTAGGGGTACGATCACCCTCGCTGGCATTTCCCTTGGCCTCTTGTGCAGCCAGCTCGGCCTTGAGCTCCTCCAGCCCGGCAGTGTCATTAGGATCAAAAGTAGACGAGGGACGTGGTCGGCGGTGTGTCTCGTCATCCTTGTCATCGCGTTCTCTGGAGTGTTCTCTGGAGTGTTCTCGTGGTGGCGAGGAGGCAGGCTCCCCGTTGAGTTTCGCCTCTGTGTCACGTCTATGGTGGCTTCGGCTTTCAGCATCTGTTTCGTCGCCAGTCTCCCTTTCGTCTCCTTCGCTAGGGAACCCGCCGGGTAGGTCGACCATCTGGAAGCTCTCGTGGCTTCTCCGATAGTCATCGCGGCTAGCTTTGACGCGCGGCTCAGAGTCATCGACCCTTCGGTCATCGTAATGGTCTTCTTCACGACTAGGCCGAGTCTGAGGCTCGGGATTGTCGGCCTCCCTTCGCCATTCGTAGTATTCTTCATCGCTGCTGTCTCGTTTGCGGCTGTCGCGAGGATCGACTCTGCTGTGGTCATAGTCTCGATCTCTATGACTGTCTCGTGGATGGGGCTCAGAGTCATCGATTCTCCGTCGCTCGTGATCCTCATCTCTGTGGGCAGTCCGTGTATGAGGTTCGAGATCATCCACTCTCCTACGGTCATAGTCTTCGTCTCTATGATCGGCTCGCTTGTGGGACTCAGGCTCATCGTCTCTCCTGCGATCATAGTCTTGGTCCTTATAATCAGCTCGTTTATGGTGATCAAGGTCATCATCCCGCCTGCGATCATGGCCTTGATCCTTGTAATCGATTTGTTTGCGGTGTTCAAGGGCATCATCTCTCCTGCGATCATAGTCCTCATCCCTGTGACCAGTTCGTGGGCGGGGTTCGTGGTCATCAGCCCTCCTCCGGTCATAGTCGTCATCGTTACGGCTCACCCGGGAGTATGTTTCAGGAACATCACTCCTCCGACGATCATAGTCGTCATCCTTGGGGGGAAGTCGGCGGGGCTCAGGATCATCAAGCCTCCTACGCTCATAATCCTCAACATGACGGCTGGTCCTGGGGTGCTGATCAGGATCACGGCGCTCATAGTCTTCGTCATAACGCCGTCGCAGAGATTCAATCTCCCTATCACCTCTACCGTCCCTGCCGTTGATAGCTGACGCCGTAGTCATTGCGGATGCAGCTAGGATGTCGTTGACGGGGATATGCTTGTCGCGCCTGGCTTCCCGGTCATCAACTGGAAGATACTCTCGAGTTGGAGGTAGTTTATGATAGTCTCGTCGGTCACGGTCGTCGTGGTTCCTATGTCTGACAACCTCCAAGTCCTCGTCCGACCTCCTTCTGGGCTCACGTGGGTCCCGCCGTTCGTCATAATATTGTTTCTCACGGGGTGATCTTCGTCGCTCTTCATGGTCCTTCGCAGCAGGTCGGATGCCGAATCCGCGCTGTGAGACATCATCGTCTTTGTAGTAGCCGTCATCCCGAGCTCGATAATACTCATCAGGATGGGCCGATCGGCTTGGCGTTTCCTGGATGAGGGAAATTGGGCGCGGACGAGAGGCAGCTCGGCGCGAAGTGCGCTCTGTTGTTGCCGAAGACCCTGGCGGTAGCGGAGAGTCAAGAAGCGCAGGAGGTCGGCGCACCGCCGTATCAGAAAGAACCTCCGAAGGTGCGGGAATGCGAACGCTATTATGGTCATACAGTCCAGAAATAGCATCCCGGCCCGGTTTGTCATAACCGAAGGCACTCGGTGGTGGGTCGTAAAGCCGCTTGTCAATGGTATCGTATGGACGTCCTACATCAGATGAGACGCTGACTGCCGGTCGATAGTAGTGGTCGATGCTTTCACGCCGGCTTCTACGGGGATGATCGAGATCATAACGAGCCAATTCACCTGGCCTTGTGTACTCGACAAATGCTTCTTCGTCGTACCCAGGAGCGCCTCGAGGGGTGTTGGAATAGAGCACTGTTGGGCGTGACGCACGATACAGGTCGGCAGCTCTAGAACCATATAGCCGTTCATGTTCCATTCTTTCCCGGTCGGTGCGTTCCCTTAGACGTTGATATTCGGCATCATCCATGTTGGCGCTGAACGGGGCGCGCGCAACGCTTCGTGACCGGTTTATGGAGGAAGCAGGTTGTGTATAAAACTCATCGCTGGCCCGGTAGACAGGGCGTGATGGGCTCCCCGATCGTATGCTACTGGGAACTGGGGATTCGGGCGCATGCTTGATGACGGGGCGCTTAGAGGCTGCGTCGAGAGTGGCAGATCGGTGGCTTCTGGTGCCATGGTCCTTCACGCTCGTGCTCCGTGGGATGGGCTCCTTTCTGACCGCATAGCTACCGGAATCGATGGGAATGGTGCTTGGACGATAGTCGGCAGTGGCCGAAACAGGCGATCGGAGAGGGAGTGTCTCGTGAGTTGCAGGGAGCACTGGGATCTCGCCTCCGTATAGCGACTGGTATGTTCCAGCACTACTTATGGGCATGGAGAGGCGTGCGGGATTGTACATGGTAGGGGACCGCCTCCCAACTGGGGGTGCTGCCGATGGATATCGGTATCTGCCTTGGTCGGCCATTGCGACAACCGGCGCCTTCGAGCGAGGGATGAAAGACGATCAAGGACGGAATGTCGAAGATCGGTTGAAGATGGTGTTGAGTCGCGGGGACGGATGACTGGATAGATGAGTCAACGGGTGGGATGGAGGGCTCAGTAACAAATCGATGTGTTCTATACTCGGAATGCCCACGTGAGACAGTGACAATAAGATGGAAGCGTACGATATCTGAAGAAGGACAGGCGAGATACTCGAGCGCCAAGGTTCTCAGAGTCTGTGCAAGTAGAAGCTCGTGGCGGCGTTAGTTTCGGGAGTGTGTTGTTTCCCGTCTCAGGCACGTTGGACCAAGAGAGGAGAAAATCAGAGATGTAAGAAGAAAAACAGGTGGTGGTGGTGGTGTGGTGTCGTAGAGGTTGTAGGCAGCGCTGCTATGAGTGAGGGCAGGCGGGGTCCGAGACTCGACGGGAGGCGGGTGGATGGGCAATTGCGTAGGTACCTATGGCGGGGTGTGTGCAGGGGGTGCAGGATGCCAACTGAAGTTGCCCGGCAGGCCAGGACGTCGGGTGCCAGGGTCGGGTGCGCAGTTGGAAACGCCGGGATCAGCTAAAATGAGAAAGTTGGGAAGACCTCGAGGGATGTCCATGGAACTCTTGTCCACAAAACCCGTGACTGCCCGTTCGCCCCGGACTGTTCGCCAGGGACCCGCGAGAGGATGCCTTTTCGACACGATTCGGCACCGAACTGGCTTTGACACCTTTCATAGGTCTAAAACAAGTTCACAATCAACCCTTGACCTTATCCAAAACATATACATACGGACAGACGGAGTGGCTAGACGAGACGCCCAACTTGTTTTTCTCTTTTTACACTATATTCTTTTGTCTACTTCCTCGCTCACTAGAGCCGACTATTCAAGGTCATCCAGGCAACCCATGTCACGACTTCATTTCCCCCGGCGAGCACCCCACTCCCTCACAGCTTCGGCTGTTAGCAGGACCCTGGAATTCTTGTGTACCTGATGAGACTACGGTGGCTACCTCGTACCGAGCCACCACTTTCTGCACCACATACCGCACATCACGGGTGGGGGGGATCTTGAGAGTGAGATGAGATTTGGATAGTGGAAGCCGATCGACCGCAGCTTTTCAAAGATGAGATTGTTCCCTCACGGAGCGTCTTACAGCGCCTGTATCCTGAGCTCCCCGTCGACCGAACTAAACGGTAAATGCAAGGCTCTTCGCCTACATTCCCGTGATGGCTTGACCGACATTCAACTTTTGGGTTTGGGCTTCAACACCAATGCCCTAGCGCGTAGCTGTTCCTTGGAGTAGTTCCTGGAAAGGTGGATGTTGGGTTTCAATTGGTGTGGGGATTCCCGCCGTCCCGTCTCCGGGGTGCCGTGACATCGGATGAACCTCGTGTCGTCGAGATGGGATGGCAGGTCCATCCGTTGGTCCATCGATTTTAAAGCGGCTGGTTCGAGCAGTAGCTTTCGCCCATCAGGCAAGATATTCCCTTCGTGCACTAACGTATGGATTTCTTCAAGTCTCCAGAATGCTATTCAACACCGTGACAATATCCATGAAGCATCAAACAGAGGTTGAGGTTGCGGTTGGTGGTGATACGTACTATGTACCTAGTGATTAGTGATTGCTAGCAGGGATGAGGTGGGCGGGGCCATGGCACTAACAAACAAGGATTCCACTTTCTAGGCCGTCAAGGTGAAGAAACAGGAAAAATGACGTGCCAACCTCCGAATCCGTCTCTTCTTCAGAAACCACCAAACTGTCTTTTCAGCCTGCATCGTCAGCTGTCTTCACACTTGCTTCTCATCACACAACGCTTCGAGTCGGGCAAACACCAAATCCCCAAATTGCCAAGCACAACTTGAATGGCCATTTCAAATCCCATCCATACTGAGACGAGACGTCGTCGCACCATGATGGCTTGCGCGCCACGACTTGGCTCTCTCTACACTCTTCGTCCCTCCATCATCCAAGGAACTTCCTTGTGTTAACGGGTCATTTATACTATACGTTGCCATTTCTCGAGTCCCGATGAGTCGCAACATCAACTCTTTCGATTTTCCGAGCACGGCATAGTATACGAGCTTCGCTTCACGCACGATGTGGAGAGATAAAAGTCATTTGCTTGCTCATCAACCTACCGTGAGCCTTGGATGACGGAGCGGTTACACCATAACCTCCATTATCAAGCCCTTTTTCGCCCCCGATTCTCCCTCCTTCACCTTGAGCCTGTTTGCACAACACCATCGCCACAGCCTCCTCCCTCCAAGAACTTCACTTCAGGGCGTTCATCTCATGCATCTGAGCAAGCGAGCAAGTTCAACGATGCCGATCATCTCGGAAACTTTGAAATTCTTCACAACCACATCTTATCCCACTACGGTGTGTACAAACATGAGTACACACTGAGGGCCCGGTCGTTCCCGTTTCCCAAAGCGGAGAAGCGGTTTCAGGTTTTCTCGAATGGATGTCAGTCATTTGCGTGAGGCATTGGGCAGCCATCCATTTAAACCCAACCACACCATGATCCCCTATAGCCTCGACCTGGCACTTGCTCGGAATAAAGAAGGATTGATTCAAACAGCCGGCAACCGGGTCCATCATGCACATTTTCCACAAAGTATCCCGAGTGGGGTAACACATGCATCCGTTCCGGCGATGTTCTGCTCTTCAGGCACGCGACATATACCAAAGCGACGTTTGAGTTGAGATGAGCCAATATCACGGTTTGCATGGATGTCGACTTGATTCTTGGATTACTCCCCCCCGTTATCACTGCCCCGTTCTGAGTCATCCGTAATCGCATGCCTTGCAACTTGGCCTCAAGTCTATCACGCGCAATTTTAGTCTTTCATATTGAAGGCTGATTAGTTGCGCCATGCCGGAATACACTTCCACGGCTTGAGGCTGAGACATGACTAGCTATCAGGACCCTTACGCTCTGCAAATTCGGCTACCTGCCATCATCTAGGATCCATGAGTGATGATCTGGACGTCCAACGACCGCCGTGTAACTCGGTTATCAACAGTCAAAAGGCTTGTGAAGCCATACGTGTGATCACACAGAGATCAACATGCTGGGGTATCCTAGGAAAGAACATACTCTCGAAGTTGAACAAGATAAGTTCCCACCTGTCTGTAGCTACCGAGGTCGGGTGCTGAGCAAGGCAGTCATCGAATCTGTGAGCCTGGACTCTAAGCTGAGGCTTTACATGGGCAGTCTTCGTCGCCTGGACAGGGTGTGGACCAACTTGAACTGCTCGGAAAACGCGTACAGATAGAAACAACGAATAAAGACATCGGTTGTTCATCTAACCTTACAATTCATTAAGAGTATTGGGCGACACAACCTCACAGGATGATCATCATACGCCCAGTCAAGGAGGAAAGCCATCTACCAAACTCTATCTTCAATCTATTTTAGCAGTCATCTCCATGGAACGGTGAGGAAGTGTTCAGGAAGAAGAACGCAGAGTAAACAAGCTTTCCATCCGCTCGGTCATCATCTGAGACTAGTGTCCAAGCAGCTTTAAGCAGGGCACATAGATTAGATTCAGATCACCAAGATCTGTATCTGCAAGCAACCTGTACTGCACTTCACTCTTTCGGAGACAGCCGAGAAATTCTTTAGAACGTTAACCACCTATCATAACGGGATATACTAGTGACAACGTCCTTAAACCTTTTGTCCAAGCAGCATGCTACAGTTGATCTGAGTGAGTTGGCACCACTCGTGATGGGTTGTTTGGTAGAGGTAAGTGAGGCTGATGATAAGAGGCACGGCTGCAGCGTGGTAACGGCGATCTTCGTAAACCCATCTTGATGTTTGGTAGGTATTTGTTTGGTTTGAAACTTGATCCCCCTATAAGACTGGATACAAGCTTGCTCGTGGCACAAGAGCACATTCGGGCATAGTGTAGATACAAAGGATGTGATTGATATCCCGTGAGGAAGTAGCAAGGTACATTCCCTTATCTAAACGTCGAGAAAGTGAAAAGTAGAAAAGTCAGGGGGGTGAAAAATATAGCAAAGAAACAACCACCCCTGGAACACACCACCCCTAGGTACCCAAAGTAATTCAACCCGTCCGTTTACCTCACCTCCGAAGGAAGGTACAAAAAGATACAGCAAAAACCCAACAACCACTCATTAGACCGTTCACATGACGGTTAACCGTCGAAACACCCTCCCCCCTTTTTCTCTCTTTATCTCTGATATATCATCTTCTATCCTTACCGATGTCTGCAAGTCCTACATAGATAGTGGACGTGATATATCTACGATATGGAACCGCTCTTTGGGTTTACTTGAAATGTACATAAAAGAAAAAGAAACAAAACAGCAAAAAGCTCGGCTGCCCAAGCCTGGAGTTGAACTCGAGGCCAGCTGCATGCCTACGAAAACTCCACGCGTTTTTTTGGCTACCAGCATACTTACCACGTCGGCTGCTGGGAGTTGTTGGAAGGTTTGACCTTGGGGCTTATATGGTCCCGGTGAAGATCCTGCCATGGGATTGAACTGAAGGGAGGCAGGAGTAACTGAGTAGGTAGTTTGCGAGAAAACTGAAGAAGGGTTCTACAAGGTCAAATCAAACGAGATCTGGAAACGAAACGAAACGAACTATGTTGCCACTGGACTTGTAAATGGTTGATATGTAGTCAATTTCACTACTCATCTGTCTCGACAAATCCCAGCTTCAAGATCCATCAGCCATAACATTCATCAAACTCATTAACCACCATAACATCACGTCCAGATCACCAGCAACTGACTAGGTAGAGGTGAACTCAAGCCAATGAACCCATAGGATCCCACAACGGCAACACCACCGGCTCCTGCCCCAACACATCCTTCACCTCCTT
>HF972917.1:13718-24053 GCA_000604185.2 Neurospora sublineolata FGSC 5508 | reverse complement strand
TGCTGGGTTGGGCGGGCGGGCGGTCTTGGCTAAGGGAGATTCTCTGTTTATCTTGTGTGGAATAGGTACATAATTGGGAGTTCAAAAAAATTATGCATGTGTTTGTTATCATCCGGTCGTCAGCCGGTAAACAATGGTTACTTAACTATTCTTGTTTTACATTGTTGGTGATCATTTGTGTGTCCCTTCCAGTCATAAAGCCTACGCGGTCTTACTTACCTCGTCTCCTGCTCCTCCCTCTCCCCTAACATTACCAACTCACTACAGCGACGAAACTTTGTTCCTCTCTAATCCCAACGCCCTGTTTTCACCCATGTTTTACTACAGTCATCCGTTAGTTTCCTCTCACACTACGTTGTCTTCCAATATAGCCCTCGGATCATAGCAATTAAACCTTGGTACCTGCTTCCACCGGACTTGCCAAGTCCGCAATCGGTCAAGCCTCTAGAGGTACCTAGCCATGCTCAACTAAATCGGTAAACTTCCACTTCCCATATCCATTATCTACCTTTTTCCCCCCAATCCGAAAGACCCAATCTCCTCTGCCCCATTCGATGCTATTCCTACCCTACCTCCTTTGCCTTTCGAATGTCGAGGAAGTGAAGAGAGAGAAGTGAAGAGGCGATGTGGAGTGAACATAGGATCGTTATCAGCGTATCTTCTTTCCTGTTTTAGAGCTTTATTCAAGATCCATGCCTTGATATTTCCGAGACTCCCATAGGCTATCCCAATCCTCTATCTGTGGAAATAGTATTCAGATTGTCCGCTCAGAACCCCGTAAGTAGGTAACCAAGATCCAACACCAAGTGATAACGTACACCAAGACTTGGTTCATCCTGATATGAGGACTAGCCGGCTCCGATCGGCCTCCTGAGGATGTTATGGGGGTGGGACTCCATGGATGGATGACAGGCCATCCAGGGTCCCGTCTCGAATTCCGTCGCATGGCTGGCGAAGGCACATGTTTCATTGGAATTTCCGTGATAGTTATAGCAAACATCGGGTCTTCACTTGACCCTCCCAGCGAACAGTACCTGCCTGGTTGAGGACTCAACTGTTGAAAGATAGACTGTTTCCTCTCCATTGTAGGGCTCGCGAGATGCATCAACTTGCTATATATACATCAAAAGTGCACAATCACGTCCCGAAGTGAAACCAAGTACCACTGACCAAACTTGTCCAGTTCATGGTGAACTTTTACGGGGGTAAAGGAGAAAAAGCAAGAAGCCAACTTTGAGCATAATACATCTTGTCTAAATTTCCACTGAATTTCCTTCCCATGAGCCGCTGTTCTCGAGCTCTTCCGTCCGTCCGTCAATTCTAACCGTGCTGTCTTTCCGGTTTTTGCCACCACTCGATCTTCTCATATCATCGAATCCCCTTCACGCTATCCACCCACCCTCTTCTTCCATACCAAGAGTTCACCCCCTATAAGCCCGCAAGCAAGCCAGGAAACTGCGCAATCTACTTGCGATACCACATCCTAGTAATCTTCGTATTCCGCATCTTCCTCTGCAACTGGAAAATGCCATACATAAGCGCCTCACTAGTAGGCGGGCAACCGGGCACGTAGACATCAACGGGGACAATGCGGTCGCAGCCGCGCACGACGCTGTACGAGTAGTGGTAGTAGCCGCCGCCGTTGGCGCACGAGCCCATGCTGATGACCCAGCGCGGGTCGGGCATCTGGTCGTACACCTGGCGCAGGGCGGGGGCCATCTTGTTGGTCAAGGTACCGGCCACGATCATCACGTCCGACTGGCGTGGCGAGGCGCGGAAGATGATGCCCAGCCGATCTTGATCGTACCGCGGGGTCGAGAGGTGCATCATCTCGACGGCGCAGCAGGCGAGACCGAAGGTCATGGGCCAGAGAGAGGATTGGCGGGCCCAGTTGACGATGCTGTCGAGGGTTGTGCTATTGTTGGACACATGTTAGTGGGTGCCATGTCGTTGGTTATGGTGGAGAGATGTAGTGATATAGGGGATATCCTTGTCTGGCTGTCATGAACGGGTGTGGAGTTCGTGGAGCCCTCCAAACGGGTAACGTACAGAGCATATTGAACGGCGCCCTTGGTGCCCTCCTGGCTGGCAAGAGGAACCTCTCTGCGCTCGCGCCTGGCGATGCCGTGCTGTGCGCCAGCGGGAGCGACGGCGCCCGTGGCGTCCTTGCGGGAGGACGAGGAGATGGAAGCGACAGCGGCGGCGCGGAAGGGGACGCTTTGGGCAGTCGGCCGGGCTGTGGATAGTTGGTTTATCGTCAGCTGGAAGTTCGTGGGGATTCGTGATGGAGTTTGCTGAATGACTCGCGCGCGGACTTCGCAGTGTACAAAAAACCAAAAAGATCACTACACCCACCTCTAAGAGCCATTGAGGCGCCTGTCCTCACCGAGGACAACATGTTGGAAATATCGATTGTCGCAATGAGAGCGAAGTCTAGGGGAAAGGAGTGAGAGGAGAGGGCGGTCCGGACGGGGCAAATGCGCAAACCCAAGATCTCAATGATATCGACGTTCGTCCCGCTCTGCGGTTACACAGCGAGCCTCCGACTCCCAGTTCAGTTACAGTGATGCTGCGGCTTAGCCAAGTTGTCTGCCGCGGCATTTGCCTCCACACAACGACCCACTTTGTGGCGTCGAATAAGGCTGGGGTTTTTGAGGACTAAGAAAAGCTGACTTTCCATTGGTCAGAGTCAATGTCCCAAGCTCTTTGCTCTTTCTGGGGAAGTTGGAGCAGCAGGGAAACTCCAAGGGGCTTTGAGATGGACTCCTCCCTTTCCGCGCTGGATGACCATGTCATCTAAGATCTTTGCATCTCGAGTTCTCGCGGCAATGCATCTGATATATTTCGCCAAATCATGATGATGTCATCCTTAGTCTGGAGGTTGACAAGGACACACGCCCCATCTCAGGCGTTGGGTTCCTCATCGAGACTCAGCAGTGTCATCCTAGTCTCAAGGGCCTAATAGATACGCTAAGCAATGCCAAGACCTGGTGATAGCTTCATTGTCGCTGTTCACTCTATACATGTAGATAGCATCCGACAGAGAACCATAACGTTATTGATTGCATCACCGAAGACGCCAGCTTACAGTGCTTCCAGGGAGGGTCTCCCCCGCCATTTAGGCCCCCGTTGGGTTACCCGCATGCATGCATTTTGGGGTTTAACACAATTTGGTATTTTCATAGCCTGAGTGGTCAAAGATGTTGCTGCAATCATCAACAAACCAACATGGCAAATGATACAGAACGCGCGCCAACACCTTCCTCCCGGTTTTCCCTCCCGCCCAATAACGCCTGCGAATAACAATTTGGTCGTGATATCGCCTTAGCCTAGTAAAAAAAAGAGTTATACCAGCTATCTCTCGAAGATCCTAGCCATGGTCCAAAACAAGAGACCACCACCTGGCCATCATCTGTCCGTCTTTACGACTCAAGCCATTCTCTTGTCCGTGTCGGCCGACGCGTTTTCGCCAAGGTCTGGGTTGAGATAGTTGGCGTCTTCGGCAGCCTCGTAGTCGGCAATGAGGTCCATGACGACCTCCCTGGCTTCGTCAAACTCGTTGAGGTTTTCGGAAAACGGTGCCGTTTTCTTGTAGGCTTCCATGAAGGCGTTGCGTTTCCGCATACCGTCGTACTGCCTGACGATGCGCTTGAACAGCTGTGTGAAAGAAACTGTCAGTTTGGTCATCTACCCAGTCAACACTCCAGCAGTTAACGTACCGTAGCAATACTGGTATGGTTTGCCAACATCAAACCACTGACACGATGTGCCATAGTCACGTAGGGACTCCTCTTGGTCAGCGCCACCTGAATGCTAGCGGGACCCCAAGGGATGAATGTAGCAAGACGACGCTCCCTAATACGGAGCAGACTCTTGTGCACATCGGTTGGGTCCACGTCGCCCTGGATGACGTTCAGGATGGAGATGTAGCAGCTCTTCTTGCCGGGTACAGTAGACACCATGCGATTCTTGGGCTGCAGCAATCGTCTCATCACGTCGAGAACCGTCGTCTTGCGCACCGTCTTGGCCTGCTCCACCTGGTCGCCAGTAAAGGGTGTGTACGACGTCATCAAGAAGTGGCATCGAGGAGTCGGGATCAAGGACGCGAGAATGCTGACCAGGTCGTTGTGCATGTAGCCGGGGTATCGGAGCGTGGTTGTGCTGGCGGACATGACGGTCGATACGAGCTGGTTGGTCTGTTGGAACGAGGGCTCTTGTACGTGTAGTCTGTCGGCGGCAATGTGTGACAAGGCGCCGTTGTCAAGCACCACAACCGAGTCGGCGTTTTGCGTTAACCTCCTCATCGCAAGCAGACTGTTGTAAGGGTGTACGACAACGTCGCCGGCGCTGGTCGTGTCGGGAAATACCGAGTATGTTTGGATGATCTTCTTGGGGAAGCGGTCGTTCAGTCGCTCCAGTAGGAAAGAGCCCAGTCCTGATCCTGTGCCGCCGGCAATCGAATGTAGCATCATGAAACCCTCGAGGGAATCGCTGCCGTCGGCTTCACGCTCAATCATCTCCATGATCTCCTCATGTACCTGCTCGCCTGTCTGGTAGCCGTCGCCCCAGTTGTTGCCCGCACCAAGACCGCTCTTGCCCACATAAAAGTTTTCCGGGTTGTAGATGTTTCGGTACGGTCCAGTCTGGATGGTATTGATCACCCGGGGTTCGAGATCGATTAGGATGGACCGGGGAATGTATCGCGTATCATCGCTCTGGTAAAAGAAGACATCTTTACGGTCGCCGCCTTCGGTCGCAAAGTCTTCGATGGTTCCATCTTGGCTGATGCCGTGTTCCAGACACAGCTGCTGCCAGAACTGGCTTCCGACTTGAGAATGTTAGCGGTTGCGCGTTCAGCTGCCAGTTGTTGAGACGCAAGACTGGGCAAGGCTGGATTGGGCACTCACTGCTGTTGCCGCACTGGCCGGCCTGGATGGTTATTATTTCTCTGTTTTCTGGTTAGTGATAGGTCGTTACGGCAGGTCGAGAAGTTGGGCGTTGGGTCAGGGACGCGTACCTGGGCATGGTGGTGGCATTAACGAGGCGCGAGACCTCCAGGCGGAAATTGTTGCAATCGGGACAAAAGCGGAGGGAGCGTCAGTAAACACAAGGACGTCAGCAGAGACATCCATGGGCCGGGCTGAGTGGCTGGCTCCCGTCGGCTGGACCCAGTAGTTGTAAGGCGCCCCAGATTGCTAACCCTGTCAGGTATAGCTTCTGCAATTTAAGGGGCCGTGCCTGCATGTCCACTCCAACCTAAACAGAGCGTAGTCCAGGTGCGACGGGACCTCCTCCAGCGCCTTTGTTTTAGCGGCCGGGGAGCGGGAGCATTGCGCTACCTACTTGTAAGGTACCTTGCAACGTGACGGGACGGGATCCTTCGTCTCACCTTTGACTGAAACAAACACACGGCACAGGCAGGCATCTTGCACGTTTTCCCCTCATATAACGGGGAATGTTGACGTAGAAGAGAGGTGACGGTCAAGATATCAGATAGAATACAGAGGCAGAGCAGTTGACAGAATGAAGATATTGCTCTTGGCTCACTCATTCAACGTTACGCAATTACCTTACCGGACGATACTAGTAACAGACGCGCGCCAAGCAATGACAATAACTTACCTCTAGTTCCAAGTTTGACCTCTCTCCTGCCCCTTTTTGCGCCTACCTGTTTACGGGGATGCCCGCTGTGTACCTAGGTAGTACTAACAGTTTGCACACTTGCTTCTCAATCTTCAACGTCACCTTATCTTGGTTGCTCTACCAACTTCGACCTCCCCCTAATACCGACTGTATCTGCGAACTTCACCTTGGGAGGTAGCCAGGGAATCACCACCTTTCCTACAAGTACTAGCCACGCCGCCGTCTGTTCTTTCACCGACCTTGTTGGTTAGATTGGAACACTCTGCCACTCTCCTCTCGGTCGTTGGCTCGTTCGGCCCCAACTCGACCAGCAATTCCGATCATCGTCTCCAACGAAAAGTTGACCGCCGTCTTCGAGCCCCTGGAGGGTCAAACCGCTTCCCACGGTCGGGACGATTTCGACGGATACTTGTGAGCTACGGCATGTTTCGCTACCGAGGATCCTACACCTTCTTCCTTCAAGAAATCGTCCAGGTTTCCCAACATCAACGACAAGAACATACTTCACCAGTCCCCCAGTAGGCTGACCAACCGTCAACCGCCCATCTTCCACCATGGCCGACCCGAACAAATCCAGTTCGACCAGTCTGCCTGTGCCAGCACCAACACATCCGCGCAAAGAGAGTGTTCTGCAATCAGGGACCCTTGAGGAACTACCAACAATCACTCAGGCCCAAGTGTTCGGCGTTCCGTCACCCATCGGCTCCGACCAATTCGACTTCGCAACCAAGGCCAGTTCTCCGAGGACACCGAGAGCTAATGAAAGCCCGTCCGCCCCGGACTACCTGAACGGAGGCCAGCCACACAACGACGGTGTCTCTCCCGTACCCGATCAAGCCCCGCCCGCCTGGCTGCCGCTTCAACATGTCAACGCAACCACTACTCATTCATCCGTCCCCTCGACCCTCCCGACAGCTGGCACAGGCCCTTCCGATGTGCCCTACTCCGAGCGCAGCGTACAGTTTGCCAACACCGATGTCGTCCTCGAACCCCCACCCGTCATACACCACGAGCGCCATGGCTCATGGGACACCAAAGATACTATGAACAGGATTCGAGGGTCCAGCTTCATGACAAAGCTGAAAGAGCTCGCTGGCCCCAGCACCTCGCAGACTTTCAAGTCGGAGATTAACTCTACAGCTAGCTCCCCAACCGTGTCACGCCACCGCCATCCCCGATCAGTCGACGACCGCAGCGACGAAGATGCCGACGCAGAGGAGACTGCCGATGAGAGGGTAGGGGAGCCACAGATTCGACAAAAGAAAAAGAGACGGATTAGGCGACCAAAATTCGAATCATTCTCGACTCCCAACACGCCTCGAATCGAGCAAGAGCCGGCCCCACCCGGTGGACATGCCCGCTTCGGCTTTATACGCCGTTCCACGTTATCAGACATTGGAGACCGTGGAGGCCTTTCCGAGGGTGAAGGCAGGGATCATATCGCCAGACAGCGCATCAACAGGAGGACGAATCTGTGGATGTCGAATCGGCCGGATGGCGAGGGCGACGAACTTGAATCTCCCCGTAGGATCGGTCAGCATCTTCGGCGCTTCTCCAATCTCGGCGGTGGGGTTTCTGACGGCGATGCCACTCCGAGGAGGCCCTTTTTCGGCACGGACAGGGCTGCAACTTTTGGTGCTCACAAATGGCGTCAAGTCAAAAGCACGTTGCGGCTGTTACGACAGAAGAAGGACGACCAATACGACTACTTCAAATCTGCTGAGCTCATGGCCGAGCTTACCGCAGTTACACCGGCTGTCTTGATGTTCGCCAGCATGATCCAGCGCGACGAACATGGAAACAAGAGAATACCGGTCCTTCTCGAACAGCTAAGGCTCCGTATCAAGGACAGTGCACCTCTTCCGGGCAAAGACAGCGAAAGACATGTGCTGTTCACCATTGAACTCGAGTACGGCAGCGGCCCCAGTCAAATGAAGTGGACGGTCAAGCGTCACATAAAAGAGATCATGAACCTCCACTTCAAATACAAGATCAACCCCCCTAAAGACAAGCTTACGATACATCGCCCAGAGGGCGGTGTTCGGCCCAAACAGCCAAATTTCCCTATTTCGGCTTTCCCTTACTTGCGCGCGGTAAGAGGCTTGGAGGACGACGAGGAACAAGAGCCACTTGAGCCCCCTCGTATACTCGAGGATCCCGCCGGTGAGGCCACTGCCGGGGAAACGGCTGTTGAGGGCACTGATGTTGAAGAAAATGGCAGGCCGCAGGTACGAAAAAAGAAGTCTCGCATGAGTGCTTTTGGTGGGCGCCGCAAGAATTCGGCCTTAGGTTCAAAGGGTGATCTGAATCAAATAGCGCTTGACGCAGCCGCCAAGAAGAGGAAGTATATCGAACAGCAGCAGAGGATTCTAGAAAAGTATTTGCAAGAGATGGTTCGTTGGCTCATGTTCCGGGCAGACAGCAACCGACTCTGTCGATTCTTGGAGCTTTCTGCTCTTGGAGTCCGCCTTGCTGCCGAGGGAAGCTATCACGGCAAGGAGTGTTACCTCCACATTCAGTCCTCCAAAGGGCTCGATTTCCGGAGGGTCCTGACACCGGGCAAGGTTATTGCTAGGCACAGCAAGAAGTGGTTCCTTGTTCGTCAGAGTTATATCGTTTGTGTCGAATCGCCGGAGAACATGAACATCTATGACGTTTATCTCGTCGACCCCAAGTTCAAGATTGTTTCTAAGAAGGACAAGAACAAACACCTCACCGCAAACGACAATGAAGGCGAGGAGGATCTCGAGAATTTCGACCCAACCACGGCCAAGAAGTCCAAGTCATCCAACCACCATACCCTGAAGATCATGACATCCGAGAGGAAGATCAAGCTGTTCTCCTCTAGCCAGCATCTAATACAGCAGTTCGAGGAATCCATTCAGGAGATGCTCAAAAGTACACCATGGCATCAGCGGAATCGCTTTGGAAGCTATGCGCCTGTTCGAACTGGCGTGTTCGCCCAATGGCTGGTCGACGGTCGAGACTACATGTGGAACGTCTCAAGAGCCATCAGTATGGCCAAGGATGTTATCTACATTCACGACTGGTGGCTGAGCCCAGAACTGTACATGAGGCGACCCGCTTGTATTAGTCAAAAATGGCGTCTCGATCGTCTACTCCAGAGAAAGGCACAGGAAGGTGTCAAGATTTTCGTCATTGTCTACCGAAATGTCGAAGCCGCAGTTCCGATCGACTCGGAGTACACCAAGTTTTCCCTATTGAACCTCCACCCTAATATCTTTGTCCAAAGATCACCTAACCAGTTCAAGAAGAACCAATTCTTCTTCGCTCACCACGAAAAGCTGGTTATTGTCGACCACGACATCGCATTTGTCGGCGGTATCGATCTGTGTTTCGGTCGGTGGGACACACCGCAGCATACAGTGACCGATGACAAACCCACCGGATTCGAGCCTGATTCGTACAATCTGCCCAAGGATGCAGAGCATTGCCAAATGTTCCCAGGAAAGGACTACTCAAATCCTCGTGTCCAGGACTTTGTCAGGCTCCATGAGCCATATGAGGAGATGTATGACCGGTCCAAGGTTCCCAGAATGCCGTGGCATGATATCGCCATGCAGGTTGTTGGTCAGCCAGCCAGAGATCTGACCCGCCACTTCGTTCAGAGGTGGAATTATGTGAGACGTGGCCGGAAGCCCACGAGGCCTACACCATTCTTGCTGCCACCTCCTGATTGCAGCAGAGAGGAACTCGAGGCCGCAGGTTTGAATGGAACCTGCGAGGTGCAAATGCTCCGTTCAGCATCGACCTGGTCGATTGGTATCGACGAGACCGAACACAGCATCCAGTCAGCATATGTCAAGATGATTGAGGAGTCTGACCACTTTGTCTACATGGAGAACCAGTTCTTCGTAACCAGCACGGAAACACTGAACGTGAAAATCGTCAATCGTATCGGCGATGCTCTGGTTGAGCGCGCTATCCGTGCGCACGAAAAGGGCGAGGACTGGCGCGCGGTCATTATCATCCCTTTGATGCCAGGCTTCCAAAACGAGGTCAATGATCAAGACGGAACCAGTGTGCGTCTGATTCTGCAGTGTCAGTATCGGAGTATCTGCCGCGGAGAACATTCCATCTTTGGCCGTCTTAGGGCTGCTGGCATTAACCCGGAGGACTACGTCCAGTTCTTCAGTCTGCGTCAATGGGGTAAACTTAAGAACAACATCCTGACGACCGAACAACTCTACATCCATGCCAAGTGTATCATTGTCGATGACCGTATTGCCTTGATCGGATCAGCCAACATCAATGAGCGGTCTATGCTTGGCAATCGTGATTCGGAATGTGCGGCGGTTGTTCGTGACACTGACATGATTTGG
This sequence comes from Neurospora sublineolata FGSC 5508, assembly GCA_000604185.2. NCBI lineage: Eukaryota > Fungi > Ascomycota > Sordariomycetes > Sordariales > Sordariaceae > Neurospora > Neurospora sublineolata. The sequence continues at coordinate 14,067 of HF972917.1, read as the reverse complement.
TCCACCATGGGTGGGAAGCCTTACCAGGTTGGCCGTTTTGCTCACACCCTGCGTCTCCGACTGATGAGAGAACACTTGGGCTTGGATGTCGATGAGATTCAAGAGGAAGAACGTCAAGCAGAGCTTGATGAGGCCGAAGCAAGAGCTGAGATGGAACAGCGCACGGAACACCACATGGAGCATCCGAACTTGGAAGATCGCGACTTCAATGACGACTCAGAAGATTCCATGGTCCCTGAGAGCTCGTCCAGGAGACGGAGGTCATCGCATATGTCGTCTCATGTACTACCGAGCACGCCGCCGCCGCCGCAACTCCCTCGTCATAGAGCGCATAGTTTCAATCATGACG
>HF972916.1:63745-77655 GCA_000604185.2 Neurospora sublineolata FGSC 5508 | reverse complement strand
TACCGGTACGAGCTGGGCAGCGACACCTTCATCCGCAACCACCTGCGACGCCTGTACGATGCCATGTTGGAGCAGAACCTGATCAAGGTCATCGAGCCCTTCAGCCGCGTGGAGATTGACCATATCGCCAAGATGGTCGGCTTGGACACCCAGCAGGTGGAAAGGAAGCTGTCGCAGATGATCCTGGATAAGGTGATCATTGGTGTTCTGGACCAGGGCGCCGGCTGCCTCATTATCTACGATGAGACGCACCGGGATGAGGCGTATGATGCGGCGCTGAAAACCATTGAGAAGCTTAGCAATGTCGTTGATGTGCTTTACACAAACCAGGCCTCTCAGCTTGAGTAAAAGCGAGGTTCGAGACAGAAGAAGCGGGTTTGACTGGATGGTTTGGGGTTTTACAACTTGGGGTTTGTCTGTAACATTACGCTTAGATATGATATTAGTTGGGCGTATTGAAACGAGCACGATAAACCGCATGAACATTTTGAGTTTTTGAGCCCAGTGGCCTTGGTTTTGTTGCAAAAATGTGATATGTATGTCCAAATGTCAGAAACCAGAAACAACCAATGTTTGTACAAAGAACCCTTAACAACTTGGTATCTCCTACTCATGCATCCATACTTTGGGGTATCCAGTCCTTTCTTCTTCTTTTATCCTTCCTCCACCCTCCTCTCTTCTCTTCTCTTCTGTTCTCCCTTCATTTTCTTCTTCCTAAACTTCCCACACCCATATCCAATCTCCCTCCTCCTCACAACAAGTACATCCACATTACACACAGATCAACACACACCAACACCCTCTTAACACCCTAGCACACAACACCCCTTCTCCTCCCCCGATCAACCCGTCCCTCCGCCCTCCTCCTCTCCCCCACCAAAAACGCATAAACCCGTCTAACCAACTCCCCCTCGCTCCACCCCCCCTTTTTGTCTTCATCCATCTCGAAAGCCCCTCCATAAAGTTCATCCGAGCCCCAAGCCCGTCTAAACATCTCCCGGAACTCGTAGACGACGTCCAAATGCCATTGCTCGATCACCACGGACTCGTCGATGAGTTGGCCTGAAAGGGGGTCGTAGGTGGTTTGCTGGGGGGAGGGGGAGAACGTTTTGTGGAGGAAGGATTGGAGGTGGGGGGAGTTGGGGTAGAGGTTGGAGTGGGGGGTGAAGCGTTGAGATTGTTTGCCTTTGGATTTGGACTGGAAGGAGCGGTGGTTGTGAACTACCGAGGAGAGGATGTCCCAGTGGGAAGTGGTCCAGAGGCGCGTGGGCGGGGGGAGTTGGTGGTGGTGGTGAGAGGCGGTGGCGGAAGTGGAAGCGCCGGCTGAGGTGGAAGCAGCGGTGGAAGCACCGGTGGAAACTTGACCCTTATGGTGTTGAGAGGTCGAGGTCGACATCGAGGGCTGAGAGGGTTGTTGTTGCTGACCAAAAGAAGAAAGTGGTGGCAGGGAAGGGTAGAGCGGCTGCAGAGGCTGCAAAGGCTGAAGAGGTGTGACGATGTTGCGGTTGGAAGGAGGGATGGGAGGCGGTAGTGGTCTGCGACGACCGTGGCCGAAGAGAGAGACGCCGGAGCGGATGACCGGGGAGTTTTCGAGGGTGGATGTGGGTTTGATGAGCGGTGGTTGACGTGATGCAGCAGCAACCTGTGGTTGTGGTTGGAGTTGCTGTTGTCGTTGCCGTCCTCGTCCAGGGCTCAGTGGGCGAGGAATTGGCGGCGGCGCTCTCGGCAGTGCTGGTGCTGGTGCTGGCGCCGGTTCATGCTCGTACCATTCGATGTCCTCATCCATGTCCATATCCATATCCATATCCATATCCATATCCATGTGCATCTCTGCCTCGTCGTCCGGTTTGTGTTCTTCTTCGTCCTGGTCGTCCTCCTCGTACCTCTCAGGCGTGTTCTCCTGAATCCTCTCCGAGCCCTCAGGACTAGGAACAGGACTGCTCTCCGTTCTAGTACTAGGCGAGCTGGTGATAATCACTGGAGTGGAACGGCCCCCAAACACAGGACGCCTCTGTTCAACGTCTGCGTTGCGTCGAGGAGTGGGCGACTGTCGGACGCTGTTGGCAAACTCCACCACACGGCCGGGAGTGCGACCCTTAGTCGGTGGTCGCAAGGCAGACTTGATAGGGGAAGAGTTCTTGTCGGGCAGAGATCTAAGCGGTGGTGGCTCGAAACTTTCCTCGGTAGATGATTGTTCTTCTTCGAGTTCCACTATCTCGTCGTAGTCGCCCATGTCCTCTTCAGGCTCTTGCTCTTCTTCATTCTCCTCGTTCGGTCCGTATTCAACGCTCTTAGCGGGCGGGTCCGAGAACAGCTTGGAAATGGACTCCTTTATACCAAACAGCAACTGCTTAGGTTTGTCAGTTATCGAATTCGGAGTGGTGCCTGAGCCTGAAGTGTCGTCTTTGAGCGGTACAGCAGTCGTGACAGTGGTCTTTGTTCCGCCGCCCCGTTCGAACAAGGGGAGCTTAGCCCCTGGTTCGCGTCGCATGGGAGTGAAATTCTGTTTCTGCGGGACCGGAGTGTAAATGCTTCCAGACTGTGGTGGTGAAGAGGAGCCGACGATGGAGGAAGAGTGACGAAGTACACGCTGGGCCGGTTGCAGGGGTCGTGAGGGTTGCCCCGACAACACGGGAGCTGTACCCAGAGGTGAAGGCTGAAACGGCTTCTGGGAAACTGGCACGGAGAGACGCTGAGATGATGGAACGCGACCTATAGGAGTCGTTCCCAGCCTCCGCTCAGCCTGACCTGTAGCAAGATTCTGTGACCTTTCCGAAAGGATTCCCGAACCCGATGACACCTCTTCGTTGGCTTGGCTCTGCGTATCGTGGACTTTGGGTTCAGGCAGAAGAGAAGCATTACCCTCTGGACCCTGTATGCTTATCTCCGGAATAGGTGCAGGCGACGAAAAGAAGCCCGAAAGATTCGCCTTCTTGTTCGGAACCGGCTTTAACGCAGGCCGGAACTTCCTGGCCCGATTGGAGTGAAGCAGGCTAAACTCTTCCAGCTCGTCGCTTTTGTCTGCAGCTGTGTTCAGCTGATCGCGAACCATCTGGCTCTTGTTTGATTGCCAGCGGGAGCTCGGTTGGGGCTGGTGGGTGGAGGGAAGAAAGCCGACAGGATCATTCTCCTTCAAGTGAGATTTGGCTTTGACTGCGGGAGAGGAACGCATGGCTTCGAGGAGGAAGAGATCCTCCTCCTCTTCTTCTTCCTCCTCTTCTTCTTCCTCCTCTTCTTCTTCCTCCTCTTCATCCTGCCCCTGCGTCTGCTCCCGCTGTTCGTCTTGGTGGTGGCTTTCTTCTTCCATATGATCCATCCGGTGGTCTTGCTCGTGCTCGTGGTCGTCTGTCCGCTGCTCAAGCGGAGATTCTTCACGTTGATGGTGTTCGTCCGTATGGGAAATATCGTAGTCTTCACCTCCGGTGTAGTTCTCGTGGCGAGCCTTCTCCACTTCAGTCACTTTTGGCGCTCTCGAGCTTCGCAGTTGATCACCTCGCGAGGAAGCCCTACCACGCTCGAGCAGCGACTTGCCTTGGCGACTTTGTCCCGAACCACGACTCGCCCGTTCCTCTTGACTTTCCTCCGCATAGTCATTTCGGGTTTCCTCCGCCTCGCTCCTTTCACGTTCTGTCGAACTTCGCTGGTGGTCACGCCGCCAGGAACCCCCGCCTCGGTCGGACTGAGACTCTTGTCTGTGGCTGCCTTCTTCCACATACCCTAAGTGATGCCCTTCCATTTCTTCTTCATACTCATGCCGCTCGTCTTCCACTTCGGTCACCTTTCTGGTTTCCCGTTCCTTTGAGCCTCGCCGGTGATCATCTCGCGTTGAATCGCTAGCTCGACTGGACTGCAACCCGCGCGGCCCACGCGACCAGTGGCGATGACTCTCTTCGACGTGACTAGAACGGCGACCTCCTCTCTCTTCCTCATACTCACGCCGCTCCACCTCCACGATCTCTTCCGTCACCTCCCGCACTTCCCTCGCTTCCTGTTCTCCGGAACTTCGCTGGCGGTGATCATGATCCCAAGAAGAAGACGAAGCTTTACCCCGGTCGGATCGATTGGAGCGGGAGCTCCCATGTCGGCGGCTCTCCTCGCCACGCCCACCGGAGTGATAGTGTTCACTCTCGTGCTCGTACTCTTCCCGGACCTCCTCCATAATTTCCTCAGTCACCTCTCTCATTCCTCGCTCTCTTCCTTCTCGCTCTTCCCTCGTCTCTTGCTCTTCCGACCTCTGCCGAGAAGACGAGGCTTTACCTCGGTCAGACCGAGTAGAGCGGGAGCTCTCGTGTCGGCGGCTTTCCTCCTCACGACCACTCGAGTGACGACCCCCCGAGTGATAGTGTTCGCTCTCATGCTCATGCTCATACTCCTCCCGGACCTCCTCCACAATCTCTTCCGTAACCTCCCTCCTTTCCCGCTCCCTTACTTCCCTTCGTTCCCGCTCTTCCCTCGTCTCCGGTTCTTCCGACGACCTGTGCCGAGACCCATGCCGAGACCCATCCCGAGAAGAACCATGCCGGTGGCCATCCCGCCCATGTCTCCTTGAATGACTACTACTCTCCCTGAAACTGCTAGACCTGGCATCACCTCCTCCATAGATTCTCTCTTCCTCTCTCTCTTCAGTCACCGTTTCAACTTCGACACTTTCCCTAAAGCCAGCTTTGGGTTCCCGCTCTTCTCCCACGGATCTTCTCATAGTAGGGTTTTCCGGCCGTCCATGTCTCCTGCCAGAATGACTACTCTCCCTAAAGGTGGACATGGCCCTGACATCACCTCCGTAGCCTCCCCATATTCGCTCTTCCTCTCTTTCTTCAGTCACCGTTTCAACCTCGATGACTTCCCTATGATGACGAGCTTCGGCTTCGGGTTCGGGTTCGGGTTCCCGATGATGATCTTCACTTCTGGCTGATGATCTCCGAGTAGAAGAGTTTTCCTCCCGAGCAGTAGTAGTACGTTCTCCTCCAGAACTGTTATTATGGCCGCTGCTGTCGTGGAAGCCAAGGCTCGCGGAGGCGGACCTGTCACGGGTCACGTTGATTTCGTGACTGTGACTGGATTCCTCTGCTTGCCAGTCCATTGCTTCATGCTCATGGTCATACTGTTTACGCTCATACTGTTCACGCTCGCCCTCGCGCTCGGAGAAGGAGGAAGCGGCCTTGTTTGTGCTGCCGAAGCTGGTGTTGGGTTGAGGTTGTCTGGTAGAAGAACTGGTGCTAGCTTGACGGTGGCTGCCGAAGCTGGTCTCGGCTTGAGCTTGTCTGCCATGGGTGGCGCTAGACTCAGCTTGAGGATGTCCGAAGCTGGTGTTTGCTTGACGCTGTGTGTCGAAACGGGTAGTCACTGAAGGTTGTTTTATGGCATGGCTGCTGCTGGCCTGAGCTTGAGATCTGTCAAGGGTTGTTCTGGCATTGGCTTGTCGGTCAAAGCTGGTGTTGGCCTGACTTCGTCCACTGAAGCTAGTCTCCGCTTGCGCCGGTCCTTCAAAGACGGTGGTGCTGCCCGGAGCATACGATTCTCCGAAGATTGGGCGTTGGTTGCCAAAGCCACCATCGCCTTCAGCATGCAATTCCCCGAAGATTTGGCGTTGGTTGCCAAAGCCACCATCGCCTTGAGCATGCGGAACACCGAAGACTTGGCGTTGGCTGCCAAAGCCAGCATCGACTTGCCTTCCTCTTCCAAAGCTGGCAACGTCCTCAGATTGCCTGCCAAAGCCATTGTGGCCATAAGCTTGTCTATCAGAACCGGTACTCGCGCGGCTTTGTTTCTCAAAGCTAGTGCTGGCGCTGGCACTGGCTTGAGATTGTTTCTCGAAGCTGGCACTGGCACTGGCAGTGCCGCTGGCGTCTTGACTTCCGGAACCACGCTTGGTCATCGTGCTGCCAAAGAGCGAGTTGCGCCCGGTGCTTCCTCTAAAAGACCCGGGCGGATCTGGACCGAACGGGTCGTCCATAACAATGTCAACGGCACTAGTAGTGGTGCCAGCAGTGGCCGATGCTTGTCTTGAACTTTCCCCGGCATCAACGGAAGCTTGCCTCGAAGCATTCCGCGGCGATAAAACTTGTGCTCCTTGGACCACCAAATTCTTAATTGAGTTGAATAAGCCAAAGCCCGATCTTTCGGGCTGATTAGGAGTATTTTCAAATTGGGCTTGGGGCAACGGCTGAGGTTGAGGCTGGGACTGGGACTGGGAGGCCCTAGAGGCTGACGGTGACGGCGAATGGCTGTCTTTGACCCCAGGCATCCCTCGGAAGGGACTGCGCAAAAAGCTTCCCCTGCCTGGAGGCGACGGAGGGTCTGAGGTTACCTGCCGCAGTGCTTCACCAGCTCTGATGATTGGGGATAGAGCCGGCCGGTTCTGTGAGTCGGGTGGGGGCATCAGATTCTGAGGATTAAGTGCCGGAAGACCTGGCGAGGTCAATGATGTAAGTCGATCGGCCGGCGTTTCGTTCGAATTCGACCGGACTTGGCGTAATGGAGGTTCGGGGCGCTGCTGCTTGTGTCGGGAGAAGCTTCCAGCTGGGGGAGAGGAGGGCATCTCATCGTCTAGAGCGGGCTCGGCGTCGTCGTCGGCCTCTACGTTGGCATGAGAACCGAAATCGTACTGAAAGTCGTAGTCGCGGGGTTCTGGAGGGACAGGAGATGGGGTCTCATCAGGTGTCAGAATACTGTTCGACGCATATAAGGGGATGGAGTTATTCACAGATGAAGGCCGCTCAACAGAGGGCTGGATGCTTGTCTTTGTTGTCTGTTGCTGAACATCTGTCTGAGATTTTCTAAATAACGGACTTGATGGTTCAGGTGGCAGAGCGCCTCGCGATTCTCTTCGAAGGTGGCCGTGATATAGGACGCTTGATTCCTGTCTTTCGAATTGGTCATAGTCCAGAGACCGGTTTGACGAATCCATCCCATCGTTACCACGGACATCTACGTCCAGTTGTCTTTCAAGCGACCGATCTTTCTGTTGGGGTGGAGACTTTACCCACCATGACTTGGGCTGTTGTGCTTGTTCTTGTCGTACTTCTGCTTCGGTTTCCTGCTGTTGCTCATACTCCAGATTATCCTCAAACTCCTGCTCCTGCGCCTGCGCCTCTTCCTCATGATGAGGTTCAGACTCCGGCTCACGTTCAGGTTCTTGTGGTGATTCGGACCGCTGTTCAGGCAAGGGTACGAAGTCTGGCGTGTTCCCAGCTATTGGCTCAAATTGTGATGCCCGTTCGCGTTCCACGCGACTTGTCCGATTTGCTTGCCGCTGATGCAAAAGGCTAGATTCCAACTGTACTCGGTGTTGATGTTCTTGTCTTTGTTCTGCCCGAACCCAACTACTGGATTCTGACACGGGTTTCGGCTCAGGTTCCGGTTCTGGTTCATGCGTTTTCACCTTGCGCGGCTCTCGTTGTTGTCGCTTTCGTGGTTCTTTTTGAAACCATATGTCGGATTCTTCAGGCTCTTCTTCGGGCTCGGAAGCAGGCTCATGTTGTAGTTCTGCCTCCTTTCCACGTTCAGACCTTGATTCGCGTTTCGGTTCCGATCCAGCATCGGATCCAGGCTCAAATGCAAGTTCCGACTCTGATTCGCGATCCAGATCCGGGTCCCGTTCTACCTCTCGTTCTGGCTCTGGTTCCGAATCTCGTTCCGGCTCTGGTTCCGAATCTCGTTCCGGTCCTGGAACTGGTTGGTTCTGGTACCTTTCCAGAGACTCTTCGCCCTCATGCGCATCCTCCTCCTCTACTTCCTCCACCACCTCGGCCTCTCCCCTGTTGTCTCCGGTCGAATATCGATATAGCGGATCGTAACTGGGAAGGGGTGCCCTTGGCGTAGTCGTCAAATTGGGGTTGACAGAATAATCAATTGTCCTATTATGACTTGATCGCTCGTCCGATTCCTGCTGACTTATTCGCAACGACCTGATCTCCTTACTGATGTAAAAGCTTGTCGTATCACCATCGCGAGCATCCTCGTTTTGCACTGCTTCGTGCCCTTGCTCCTCGACATAGCTCGAATTCTGCTGCATAGATAGTAGCGAATATGGGTCTATCATGGTGAATTCTTCGCCCGGTAACCTTGTTTCTGTTGGCTGAACTGGTGTATCCCGCGGTGTCGCATTGTCATCGTCGAGCTCCGATTCGATGTCGCTATGCGATTCGCCACCACCAAAGTCTTCGAACTCGACGTACTCATCTCCATGCGAAAGTTCCGACTCCAGTTGGGGTGTTTCTCGACGCGCGGGTTCCGGTCGTAGCTGATCAACTCTGGAGGGTTGCGCTCTAGGTGCCCCGTTCCATCGTCGAGCGGCCGGTGTGTCTTGAGGTGGGTCAAACGAGTTGTCCAGCCATAGGTCGCCTTCCGACTCGTCAGGCCTAGGGGCGTCACTCGAGGGAGCTCCCACACCCGTATTGCCCAAGATAACGTTTGACGGTACTCGTTGAACAATGCGCTCGCGACGGATGTGTTCTTGATCTCGGTTTCGGTCTCGGTCTTGTTGGTCGCGCCTGGATTGCGCTTCGGGCCCAGGCTCATGGTCGGAGTCGTCTTCTTTGAGCGCCGCAAGATCTCGGTCTATCAGTGCCGAAAATTCGTTGTGCGCAATTGAATCCTTCCTCGGACGGCCTCGTTTCCTTCGCGCAGAGCCCGGACCCAGCAGACTAGGCTGTCTCACCGGCGAAACACCCTTTCTCCGCTTCGGCGCACGACTGCTGGGCCCTGGTGTCAAGCTTATCCGCCGCTTTGTACCTGGTGTAAACCCGAGCTTGCTGAAATCGATTGTGACATCCGAATCCAAGACGTCCTTGGACGATGATCGTCTCTCGCGCAGTCGGAACCCGGGGGTCGCTGGTCGCATCGGGCGAGTCGTCGTCTTTGGTGTCTCTGAGCGCAAGGCCGTGCCTGGAGTAGCTGTTCGTGGTGGCCTTCCGCGTGGCTTCGGTGTAACAAACTCGCCAAGTCGAGTAATCTCGTCGTCGCCATCATCCTCCACGCCGCGCAAGGGAACCGTAACCGAAGTCGTCCTTTCTCTTTCGCGGATGCTGCGAACGGTTGGCGTCGAGTGTTGAAACAGACGGCGACTAACACTGTTTCTTGAAGTAACTCTCGAGGACTCGGCTTCGACAGTGACCAGCAGGCGCTGAGGCGATCGCGCGTCTCCAACGTCCAATTCGAACATGCGCTTTCTCGGCGTGCTTTCTCGGAGGGCTTGGACTCGCTGCGTTCGTGGAGTGGGCTGGTTTCTACGGGAACCGCGACGCGCCGATGCGGGGAGACGGGCTGGGATCGCCGGTGTCACGGAGCGAGAGGCTGGCGTGGCGGCCGTCTCGAGGAGTGGATCCGTGGACGACGAAATGTCGTCAACCGACATCATGGACGCGTCTTCGTCCTCGTCCATGGCAGCCCTGGTTGTGGGCGCATGAGGCCCAGTGTGATGGTGGTGGTGGTGGGTATAGCGCAGTTACTGGAGTGGATGGTCAAGCAAATATGTAAATGTTAGCAAAGGATGCAGCAGAGGGCGCATGCGCATAAACCTCCTATCCAAAAGGTGCGGATCTGAATGCTAGCAATTGTTTACTTTGGGATTTCCCGTCGTTGTTGAGGCGACCCGACCCATGATTGATTGACAGTTTTGGATCCGTCGCCAAGCAACAGCTGTAACTGCGGGCCAATGAGAACGCGACCGCCAAACTGTCCCCGCGGTTCGGCAAAACCCCGGTCTTCAACTGGCAGGCAGGGCAGGCACGGCAGGCTGAGGGAGTCCACATTTTCAGGGCTGGGAATGCTTAGTCAGGCACGGACCCCTCCCACGTAGACGTCATCGCCTCGGCATAATGTTTTGCAGTATTTTTCGAGACTCGCGATCAACAACATCATGGGATTGATGGGATGTCAACACCCACGGGTATGGTGAATTATGTATGCTGCCATGTGTCAACACAATTCTCACATCCTGGAAGGGAACACATCTTGAAGATTAACCTAGAGCAGCTGGAGCAAAGATAACTCCATGTTAACACCGTTTCAAGCCGGATTACTAATTCTAAACCTATCCCATCCAACATCTGACTACACCACCATATCTGCAGCAGCAAATTCCATGGCGCGCCCTTTACATGACGTGATCGTGCTAGCGAATGGCTTCACATTCGTGACAGTCTTCACACCCTTCGACCCTTTCCCAGCGTTGAGCGCGTGTGTGTAAGTCACAACAAACTTCATTGTCGGAAAAACGTCTCCAACACCAGGAACACCTTGTTAAATAACTATAATCCACCATTGCTTTGAAATCCACTATTGTTACTAATGTTCGTTCCCGTGAGCTCTTCTTTTTCACCGTTCTACTTGGTGTGATGTAAAAGGAGACAAACTGTTGATGTGAATGAAGAATATAAACCACTTTGCATCACCTCCTCCATCATCGTCGTTTGGAAGATATCCAGCAGCAGCAGCAGCATCAACATCAGAGCAGCCATCTTTTCCACCCAAGACATCTTCTACAAAGAACTCTCTCCCACTCCCCTCCACCATCGCAATGGCCATCACCACCTCTGCAGAAGACCGCGTCCCCCGCGGCGACGTCGTCGCCCCCTTAAATTTCTACGCTGCCCCTTCGGACGGCTCGACACCCGTCCAGAACATCGACCCTCCCCCCGGCGTTCCCGAGCGCAACTTCTCTTACGAAAGCCTTCCCACCACCATCCGCGACATCCGCGGCCTTGAGTCTTCCTTCACGCTCGACAACGACGCCTTCCAAATCCTCAAAGGCCTGCCCCCCTCCGCCGAAGAAGATCCTGCAAAGAATGGCTCCAACTTCACCTCCGACGCCTCCATCTCCCAACTCTACTACCCCGAAGTCACCTCTCTTTTACTCCAAAACATCCCCGGTGCCAACAAAGTAATCATCTTCGACCACACCATCCGCCGCTCCACCCCCTCTGCGCCCCGAGGGCCCGTGCAACGCGTGCACATCGACCAAACCGCCTTCTCCGCCGCGCAGCGCGTGCGGCGACACGCTTCCTCCCCCGAAGAGGCCGAGCGGCTGCTGCAAGGCAGGTACCGAATCGTCAACGTGTGGCGGCCCCTCAACCAAAAACCCGTGGAAAGTTTCCCACTGGCGTTTGCCAGTTCGCAGACGGTAAACGACAAAGATATTGTCCCTGTGGCGCATCGGTATAATAATGGGTATACGGGCCAGACGGCGGGGGTGAAGCATGATGAAGGGCAGAAGTGGTACTTTTTGAGCGGAATGAAGGGGGACGAGAGGATTTTGCTGGAGTGCTTTGACAGTTGGGCTGGCAGAGAGGAGGGGAAGAAGGTGAAGGGGGGACGGGCGCCGCATACGGCTTTTGCGGATCCGAGACAGAGGGCGGATGCGGAGGGACGGGAGAGTATTGAGGTGAGGGCGCTGGTTTTTGGACCTTGAGTTGGGGAGTGTTGCTTTGGGGTGATGATTGAGGCATGGTTGGAGGATTCTGGATTAATCGGTCATATTTTGATAAGGTTTAAGGATGGGTTTAAGGTATCGTATGAAGACAGATGTTCCAATCAATGTGTTCGGGACACTGTAATTTATCTTTGCTCTTCTGTTAAGCTAGTAACTTTCAGCGATATCTAGACAAAATGACTGTCAGTCTTTCTCTTGTGACGAGCTGATGAAACTCATCCTGCAAGTTGTTATGTGGTTGCCGAATCCGATATGGATGCCTTGGAGGAAGATATGCTTAAAGCAAAGCGAAGCCTAGCTGGCTCCCAAAACACCAACGCTATGTCAAACCACATGCGGTAGAACCACGAGATAATGAACGAACCGAAAAGGATCTATACGTAATACCTAATGCTAAAACAGCAGATATGAAAACCATCGAATGCTCAAGTAGTACCTGTGATAAAGTCCAGTAAGATTTCCCTTGAACTCCGTAACCCCTTCAATGTATGCGCAACCATCGATCCAGATCTGAACTAACGCCTCCCCGTACCGCTTTTCCTTCCTGCGCACGATGGAGGCAAAACAGGCATCATCGTAAAGGAGCAAACATTCAGTGTAATATGTGAAGCACCAAGTGCCAGACGGCGCTGGGCACTCTCTTTCGTCGTCGCGAACCCCTTGTCACCGACCATGCTCTTAGTTCTCGTCGGGTTCCGTTTCTCAATTATGTCTGGGCCGCCGTCCTCTCTAACCACCGCGGCCGCCGCGTCCCTTTCTGCTGCTGGTCCGGCTCATAGCCACGCCGCCGTTGGCGCTAGACTGTCTGCTCATAGAGACACCCCCAAGCGCCTTAGCAGGAGACTGATGATGAGACGGAGTACCCGAGCGACCACCCTTTGACGGGGTGAGGAGACCGAGGCCATTGGTTGGCTCAGATCTCTCGGGCTCGACAGGCTCCTTGATCGGGGGAAGACCAAGGCGCTGCCTGAGTTCATTCTCCGACGGCCGCTCGCCCTGAACAAAGGACACGAATCTACGGTCCTTGATCGGGAGCGACACCGATTGGAGAAGCTTCATGCTTCCATGCTCAGTCTGCAGATTGGCGCCCATGCCATTGAGCTGGTCGTACTGCTTTAGGGCATGCATAACCATCAAGTCCCCGGTCACGTCGTCGGTTGCCAGTGCTGCCGGTGTATTAAACTCAGACTGCTTTGCATGGCCCTTGACGTATTGTGACGGGAAGGCAGGAGGCTGCTTAGGGTCCTGACTACTGGTCAAACGCTCAAGGTTACCGGGGAAGTCGAAGTTAGCGAGCATCTCCAAGCCCATGAGTTTGTCGTCAAAGTTGGGATTATTAGCCCCAATTTTGTTGCTGCGAGTAGCGTGCGACACGTTCCTCTCCATCATCGGCGCCGAGGGAGCCGACTCCGAGTCGGGATCATCAGGGTCGCCGCTACCGGAAACACTACCCTCAGGGGACGAGATCGGGCGGCCATAGTCATCAAACTGTGGCTTATGGGTGAGAATGTACTTGTGCGCCGCCAAAGCCGACTGGTTGTAGGTCATTGACAATTCCTTATCCGTGAACAGCTTGTCAATGCTGTAGATGGGGCCGGTGGTCTTGCGTTGGACCAGACGGTCTGTCTGCCAAAGGGGTGTAGTGCTGTTGGGATCGAGTGCGCGACGTTGTGGCGCTGGTGATCCGTCGTCATCATTCACGTTGCGCTTTCTTTTCTTGCCGTCCATGCCAGTCATGTCCTCCATTTCTCTCCGCAGGCGGGTGGCCCGCTTGCCATGTGTGCCTCCAGGGCTGGCTGGGTTTGTAATGCTGAATTGGTTGGGGTGCAAGAGGAGCGCGGACGCATCGGCAATCTCGAGGGCTTCCTTTTCCTTGTTGAGTCTGTATTTCTTCGAAGTGATGATGTTGATCAATCGGTCACGGAGGGTCGAGGCGAGCGCTTTGTGTTCTCTGTTCGCAAGCTCCGTCTTATAGGCGTGCGTGTTGAGGTATTCGGCGATCTTTTTCTCGTAGTCGAACTGTGGAACCAAGAGTCAGCATTGGCACCGTTCAACTCAACGGTTAGAACAGGGCGACGTACTTTGAATTTGGTGAGAGCATAATCGCGTTGTTCTGCGAGATCCTGTACTTTCTCCATCCACTTGGCAAACTTAGGGCCAGCCATGTCAAGGAGGGATCGCGGGACTCCCTCGGAGTCGGTGGCATTGAGCTGGTTGAGTCGTCTCTGATCCTCTTCGAAGCTGTCAAGAGGTCGGTCGACATAGGGGTCGACTCGCATCACCAGACTGGTGTCAATCTGGATCTTCTGTAGTTGTTCACGAAATGCCTGGTCTCTGTCCTTGCTCCATTTGTCGGAAAGGGTTGCAATACGTTCGGCGAGCATTTGGCGACGCTTGTCTCTCTTAGACTGTGACTGTGACTGCCCGGGAGGAGGGGAAGCGTTGGAGCGGCGATCAGGCCGTCCGGGAGGCGCGTCGG
>HF972916.1:26087-37034 GCA_000604185.2 Neurospora sublineolata FGSC 5508 | reverse complement strand
TATACTCAACTTGAACTAAGCGATGAGGGTGGAGTGATGTTCAAGTAGTACGGGCTGTCTTCACTTCACCCAAAGGTGATGAAACTCATCGGTGAGCTTGGAATCGGCTGGGGAGGGGTGAGGGGTAAGATAGACAGACAGGGTGATGAGGAAGAAGGGGTAAAGACTATGCTGTGTAACACATGGGCTTCTAGAAGGCAAGCATCAAGCCGCTATCACCATCTGTGTCGCTCGTATGTCGTGTAATGAAGGGATATGATCACCTAGTTGTACTCGTTGTACTGTGTGAATGCGAGTGGGAAATGAAGGCCTCTTGGGCAGAAAACGGCGACGGCTGATTCCATGGTTTGGTAGTGTCTTTATGCGTGATCGTGGATGTGATGAGATCCAGCACATCATGGGCAAAAAAAGACGTCGAAGGCATGCCATGATGTCTTGCGAGTGTGCCCAGACCGGTCTCAGCCCGGTTTCCAGGGGTTATGTTCTGGTCCGATTGCGACGACGGCGAAGACGAATATGGAGATGGAGGAAGGAAAAGTTGCCAAATCGAGGTGGTGGCCTGGACAGTGGAAACAAAACGGGGAGTTCTCGACGTCGGTTGAAACATCACGGAAGCTGACACTTCGCCCTTGAAGTTAGCTCGCTCGGTACCTGTTCCGGCTTAGCCCGATCTGGCTTAGTATAGCAGATGACTCAATCAGAACTCGCAGCTGGGAAGGGCCACTCTTGTCGCTGTCAGTCCGACTTCGACTTCCAATCTTCAACTCGGACTTGGATTGAAACATGACCTTTCCTCCTCTCACATCCCGCCGCTAACCAACGTGCGACTGAGACATTCCAAATTTCCCCATTGGATCCGACATTTCAGCCTCAACACGAATGAGTGTATGAGAGACCATTTCCATGGCCATCCCGTCCCGTTACGGCCCGCATGGGCTCTACTTGTCTTGGTCGTACAACGTCGCGTACTGCGTGATTGTCTCCCCGGCCCGTCTCCCTCATATCCTCATCACGTCTATCATCATGAAGTCTAGGTGAGGGGACGACTTGAGGACTGTGGTTGGCTTCCACCGCCGCCACTCAGCATCGTCTATCGATGTATCGCGCCATGCATCACTTTCAAAAGCAGCCCATCAAGGTGCCACTGGCTATCACCAACAATATATTCTTTTGTCTCTTTTCTGCATTGGCCTCTCTGACTGCCTTTCAGCACTCTTCGGCCGAATTTTTGTTTCATCAGCATTTGGCATTGGCCAAGGTTGGGACCAATGGTCACGATCAAACAGGCTAGCATGGGGTATCAGCTATAGCCCCTTGCAATTAATGGACCTCTTTCTGGAAGTCTTGAGGTTCTGGAAACTGCATCCATCTTCTCCCTTTTGGCTTGCTTGTCCATATTTCCACTTCATATCCCGTCCACAGTATCATAATGCACCGTTAGACTGACACCAGACCAAGCTCCATATACCCATGACCCAGAGTCGTGAGACGGCAGCCAGAGAGGCTAGCGTGGAACTTGACCATGGATCCGTATACATCACTTTAATGATACCAAGACCTGTCAAGGCAATAGGCATCTCCCTTGACAGCAACAGCCCAGTGTCTTTGAGGCTCGACCTCGTTACCCTTGTCATGCCTTGTCAGGCTCCGACACCCTTCGGCACGTCTCCGAGGGCCCTTGTCCACCTCGCCATGTGGAATGGCCCGATCTCCCATGTCCATACGTAGCAGCCGTCGTTCTGGGGTCGCCCATCATGTATATATAAGTGGGCTGGTTTTCTTGTTCTCATTGCTTTTTCTCTTCCAGAGTATCATAACACACACCTTCTCAAACAATTCAACAGCTTACTTGTCATATCTTAACTCCACATTCCACAAGCATTATTCTGCAGACTTATACCTTTCTAAAATCCTACCACAACAATAGCCATAATGAGCAGCGGCGGCGGTCAAGGTGGCGGTTTCTACAAGTATCGGTGCAAGCACTTTTACACTTACAACTGCATGAATTGGGTCTGGGTCAACTACGCTGCTTGTGCTACTTGCCTGGTAAGATCAAGCATTTTCCCCAATAGGGTGCCCCATATGCTAACCTCCTGACAGGCCATGGGACGGGGAGAAGAATCGGAAGTCGTCCCATCGGCAACACGCTTCGAGATTCGCGTACCTCGGGCGCTAGATGGCATGCTGTCCTACGAATCAGCCTGGGTTGCCCCTCCCGTCTTTACTGGATTCGAACCAACACTCAAGACCGGCAATCCATCTATGGGCGGTAGCAACAATTCGACCACCAGGCTTGGTGATTTCACCCCGGCATTTAGAGGGTCTCCTCCCGAGGTTTATCCTACAACAATGACGACAACTGATACACCTCGGCCTGTCATGGTCACGACAGGCGTTCACAGAATGAGCTAGGTAGAAAGAGGAGACATACAGTACGCATAAACACACAAAGATTGACAGAAATATCCATGGACTCTCACGCTTTACGGGTTGCCTTTGTGCCGGAGATTCGACACGGGAAGACACTGGCTCGAATGATTTTCTTGACTTGGATACCGGCGTGTTTTGGGCGCCATGAGATTGCTGTTTTGATACCCCCTCATACATATGGAGCTTCAAAGGGCACTGGGTTTCTTCTTGATTGCATTTCTCTTTTAGTAGCAGCAGCACACGGACTCATCATCTCAGTTTACAATCTTGTGAATCAAATCTTGCTCACCAAACCATGCCACGAATGCATGCATCAGAAGTTCTAACGCTCCAATGGTCGACCACGCAGTTCACCCATTCCATTCTCTCACCTTACAGGTAGATAACTGACCATTTATGACTACCATCTAGCCGTTATGGAACAACTTAACACCTTGAGATGCCAACGCATAAATCCGACAAGGCACGGCTTCACCGGGAAATACGACCGGCGTCTAGAATACCACCCACACCTACTACCTAAATCCGCATGTTCGTTACCACACACATACCCCAAACATCCCATATCACATCCACATGTTCGTTACCGCACAGACAGTTACGTACCGGTAAATGCCACCCCTGCTTGTTGTTCCCCGATGGCCGAGTACCGAATCAAGTACGATGGGGAGTTTCTTGATCATGCCAACGTCAATGTAACGCTATTGCCCGCATTGACAGATACGTTCGATGTGCATATTTCATCCACAAGCGAGTTCGCTTCTGCCTCCTCGATGAGAGCTTGTCTACAACTAACTAGGTTCTGCTCGCCCTCTGCGTTATCTCTTCACATGTCTTTGGTCACCTATGCACATGCTGGTGACACAGACAACATTATCTGCGACATGAACATCTGGAAGGTGTCACAAGGTTCTTAACTATATAGACGTATGTAGAAAGTCACAACGGAAAAGTATAGATACGTAAGGTAGGCAAGGGCTACTAAAAAGCCAAGAAACTACGAAACTACTTACCTTGCAGTGAGCGAGTAATAAGGTAGTCAAGAAACATAAACAGTTCCGTTGGTAATTAGCGGAGTGATTAGTGAACTATTTCGTAGGTATACAGGTACGTAGACGGGACGAACTGCCTTGTACGTATGTACACGGAAAGAACAATCAAGAAAGAAAAGAAAGGAACAACGAAAGGACGTTGGATCCAACGGCGAAGATCGACATCGACACATCAACCTGCTGCAAACACGGTGCGTACCAAATTTAATGTAGTCTTGAACGAGCCTTAAAAGACCTTCATACACAATGATTGGGTGCTGACTGACGTGTCTCGCTGTTCCCAAGTCCTCCCTTACAACCTCCTTCTGTTTGATTACTAGAGATGTTGTCTTTAAAGCGGACCAGAGAAAAGAAGCCAGTTTGTAAGGACACAATGGAAAGCGAAGGAATCGTCAATCGTCTTTCGGTACCGTCCTGTCCCGTCCTGTGCCGTCGTGCCGATTAAATTCCTTCCACATTTATGTTTTGTAAAAATCGATCAAACCTAGGTACCTACCGTTCGTAAAGCCGAGTCATTCAATATTTTGTCTTCTTCGCCCTTGTGTTGTTATCCATGTCTGCTGCAGCACAAGAAAGAGAGAGTGCCGAACTGCCCGTTTTTCCCCGGCCGCCGTTGCCGTCGGTTGCGAAGGAATGAATGTACAACACGAAACTGTTTCTCGGAAGATTTGTCTCGACAATTTCGACAATCTTGCTGGGGATACAGTACTGGAGGGTTTCGGTAAAGGCCGTTTGACGGGGTTTTTACATCTCGACGAGAAGCAGTTGAGACAAACAATAGCTGCTGCGTACTCGGAAGGACCTGCAATAAAGTACCTTGTCTACCTCAAAGGGAAGTCTTTGAGGTCTGAGTGATAGTAAGATGAACATAAGAGTCTCAAACGTGAATCGTGAACACCTGGAATGGAATGGAATAAAACGCAGAGAGAGCCGTTCGCTCACCATGTCTTTTCCCCGCTTTTACATTCACTGCCTTATCTACCACAACTCGGACCCGAAACAGAGACTTGCAAGTTTGAAGTTTACATACACTCCCTCCGTCCTCATAAGCAGTTAGCGATGATCGCCAGATCACCCACCCATCATGCTCTTGCTTCGTCAATCGTCACTGATCATACCTATGTACCGGGATAAGTGTAGCAGAGATACCTACATTACAGTGCGATGATCCCTTCGTCGGAACAGGCAAGTGATTGATGTTGAAGAAGTCATCTCAAAAAGGGACGGCGCCAAATCTTCTACGGTACGTTCGGCGAAAAGGCGAGCCTGACGAAGTGAATATAAAAAACATCCAAACAAACATAACCTTGCCATGACGAGCCGGAGTTTTCATTCCGACGATTCATGCTAATTCATCTTTCGTACATACGCACAGACGTGTGCGTTTATCGCATGAACGGATGATCCCTAGCTGAAAGTTGCTCAACGCTCGGCACTTTTGAAACGAAACGAAAACCGGCACTCGTATGCGAACTATACAGTAGGTATGAATCGGAAACTCCGTTAACGCCGAGGAAAAAACCGTTGGAACCATGTAACACTGTTTGGGCACTAAAACTTGGCGTTGTTTGCTTAAAATAGCAGTGCGAAGTGGAACAATCTTGACGTCGACGAAGCTACCTCTAAACAAAATGGGAAAGGGGAACACCGTGACGATTTCGGTATTTTCTGATGTTTTATAGTGTCTTGGAAGCTTGGAAGAAAACGAGAAAAGGCCCGAGATCAGGTGAGGATTAGCTTGGTAGTCTCGCCTGGATATTTCACTGTTTCATAGCTTCGCTGAATGGCCCGACGTTAACGGAACGTTGGTGGATTCGAAAAGCATAGAAGTGCAGTGTAAACACGAGGCACGAAAGCTTCCATGTTCTGATGGCTTCATCTTCCAAACCGCGTCATCAAAGCGGCATATCAAGAAGACGGAATGGGAACACAGTGACCTCGATGGGCCCAGTCACCCCCGGTACCCCCACCAAACATCCCTACAAGGATGTAACGGCATGGCGTTATCTCTCCCTTCCCAATGGGACCGTTGGGTGAAACATCGAACGATATCATCTCCCTGGACCGTCTCCGACATGGGCAATCACGGAGACTTCGGGGACAAAGGCAAGACGGCATTTTGGGAATGATGTGATGATGCACGAGGCCAACCGGCACCGAGATACCAGAAGATGCTCCCTAGGCAAGCAAGCAAGGCTACCACGCTACGCCACACCGGTAGTGTGAATACCTCAACTTACCAATCGACACTTACGGCCGTTATATCTGAGATCCCGGAGAATATTGAAACGTCCGGCATTCCTTTAAAACACCGGCGGACAGCCCGCAGATCGCAACTCAATATCACACGGTGTCGCACAGACGTTTGGTGGAAATCATGGTGCGGGTGGGAAAAAAAGGACTTGCCAGTTTGACAATACCGCGTCGGCACTGGTCACGCCACTACGGGGTTAAGTCTAAGGTACCTATACTTCAATGTCAGTATCGGGACCATGTGAATGGCAACCGAAAACCGGAGCTTGGAAGTGGAGGGAGACTTATCCTCAAAAAATGCAGAGGGGTTGTTCCTCCTGCCATCTTTCAGGAACGAGGAACAACCGGAGACCACCTCCCAAGAAGCCAGCCCCCTATCCTAAAGGACCAGAACTCCAAACAGCAAAGCTAGCCTCCGCAAGGACACAGATTAGGCCAGAAGCGAAGACCAAGAAAGAGGGGATCCGAAGGCCAGACAAGTACGAAACTTTGACTCCAACTCGAGATGGGTCCCGGCCTTTGGTTCTCTTCCCTAGAAATCCACAACTACCGTCCTCCGAAATCCAGGGCTGCAAAAGCATTGGTTCTCAACGAGTCTGGCCCAAAAAACACTCTTCTTCCCCCGATCGGACACGGACACGGACGCGGACACCCCCAGAGGCTACTAAAAGACACCCAGCCACCACTGTCACAGTCCAAACCAGCAAGCCATGGCGGACCTGTTCAGCCCTCCAAAGGAAACCGCACCGTCATTAACACAGCAGTCGTCAAGTGTCGGCAGCCAAATCGATAGCCGGATCGTCGAGATAACCGTCCCATGAGTCTTTCCGTGTGTAGAACACTGCCAACTGAGACTAGCTTTTGTTTCCTCTCCGCACTCCCGCACCAGCCGGGAAAGTGTAAAGGAGGGCAATACCGCACGGACAAAATGCGTCCTCAAAAACCGTGCTATCATCTTTCTCCCGGAAGTGAACTTTTCAGCGCACTCCAGGCGAAAGGAATGTGTCTGCCAAAGAGCTTCTCTCCTTTCGGATCGAAGATTTGAACAAACGTGGTTCTGGCGTCCAATTCGCGACGTAGGACGAGGCCATACGTGCAAATCGGTTAATGCGCCTGGCCGGGGATCTCAATGACACAGAGCCAATGACACGTTGACGGTATGTTGCCGAACGCGGTTCCACAGAGTCGGTGGAGGTTATCCGGGAGGAAAGCGTACAAGTGGGTATCCGCTCCTGCGCATGCGATACAAGAGAGATGGGAGGGTGCAGAGAGCGCGACAGACAGGCGTGAAAGAATCCTTCCAGGCATTTCCGTTTGTAGTCATGCAGCCCCCGCTCACCGCACAAGTGCAGTGATTCAGGCAAGGCAAGCTGAAGACGCGAAAGATGAAATGAGGGATGTGATCGTATGTAGCCATATCTTCGCTCTCCCCTCGTCACTCCACAGGGCATGCGTTGCGAACGCACAGCCCCAAGAGTCAGAGCCAGAAAGAACTTCTGGATAACAGGCATGGCAGGGCACCCAAATGTATCCTACCCCGACGCGGTATACCTAGCCACAGGACATCTGCAGAACAACCCGCTATGGTGACCAGAGTACTGCGTCCAGTGGTCCAGTCCTGACGAGCGACCTCAGGCCAGAGGTTCTTACCAGCTTTTGACTCATGGGACCGGACATCTCGCCCATCTGCGCACCGAAGTGGCACAAGACGACTGGAAACTTCTCTCCTTGCCAGTCGGCCCTTGCCATCCAGTAGAACGCCAAGAGCCCAGAGGACGCAACTTTTCAGCGGCGCCATAGACCCCGAAAGCAAACACCACGATGACGCAGACGTAGAAGGCGAAGGTTAGATTTGACTGCCGGAGCGCGCAAGACTTGGATGTGTAACCAGTTGTATACTTAGGGTTAAGTTCCGAGACCAGTTCACTCTGGGCGCCGGAAAGGTGGGAGAATCCCGAAATCCGCAGTAATCCCATGCGCGGCAAAGCTTGAGAAGGCTCCTGATACAGGACTCGAAGCTGCGACGCACTGCGGAAGAACCGAACACCCGAGCGGCCACAAAGGACATTCCTTTACGGGAAAACCGGAATCGGAGAACTCTGGGGGAGGCGTCGTGCTCTGAGAGAGGGCTGAAAGACTCGATGGGAATGGCTGTCGTCGTCGTCCGGGCCAGCGCGTTTTGACTGTGTAACTCGACAGGATTGACTTCTGACTGTATTTCGGGTGGATTTCCAAGGATCGAAACAGAGACCGACTTGAGGTTGGGCCCATTCGGGCATTGCGAGGATCAATATGGTTGGGCATTGGAGGTCGAAGGTGTTGTCTTTGTTGGTTGAAAGAAGAGAAGAGGAGGAAAGGAGGGGAACGTTGGGAAGACGCGTTGGATACGACTGGGCAACGCGCTGTGCACCTGCCTCATTGTGCACCGTGCGCCAATGAGACAGGCGCGAAGTCACGGGTGAGCACTTCACTGTACGTTTAGCGAATGGCACCTCCAACCACTAACAATAGGCCAATCTTCGTTCACCTTCCACGCCTCGCCACGGCAACGAAACCTTGAACTCTACATGGAAGTTGCCAAGCATACCTATCACTTCACTCATATCGGGATCGCTATGAAATTATACACCTAGATAGTTAGTCTATCACATATCAATATCACGCATTCAAGAGGCGGACTCCCGATTCAAGTGCTGATTAATCAACGATCTCGACTCGAAAAAGGATCAACGCCCGGTTGACATCCTCGTCTATCAAAGCGTAAAGAAGAAGTGAGGGTGATAACCACCCAGTCGTCACGATGGCGGATCTTATGGATCTAGACCTCAGCCCCGAAGAGCTCGCGCTCAAGCAGGCCATGGGAGGCGGCGACAAGAAGAAGACGGAAAAGACTGCGCGCCAAAGGCTCATGGAGGAGATCATGGACCTCGGTGGAAAGGCGTTCAACCCGGACTCAAGGGGTGACTCGCAAGCGCGGGCGCAAGCTGTTCGTGATTTCGAGGCTCTCATTGAAAGGCAAGCCTCCTCACCTTTTAGCCCCAAGGTGTCCGGCTCAGTCTGACCTGTGACTACCTCTACAGGACCAAGACACTATCATTGCTGGCCTCCCTGAACATCCTCATCAGACCCGGCCACACCCCCGACTGGTTGCGCCTTAAGCTCAGGGAATACCTGACGATCATACCTCTCCGCGAGGAAGGTGTTAGGGCTAGTCTGGAATTTGCCTTTGCTGTTCATCCTTCCAGCACCGTCAAGCTCTCCGAGGCCGCAGTACCTCAGAAGAGAGGCGCCAACATCACCCACGAAGCTCTTGTGTTGGCCAGTAATCTTTTGTCGTCACCGCCTTCTACCGTAACTCCGGAAGAGTGGTACTCGGGTATTGCACCGCAGTTGTTTGCGCTGCTTGATGGAGGAGAGGGACCTGAGCTAAAGAAGGTCGTTGCCTATGTTATAGGATTCGGCATCCTGGGCCGCAAGGTCTCTGGTGCTCCAGGTATGCCTCCTTGTTGTAAAATGAAATGTTTCTGCGGCAGAATGCTAATTGCTGTCAAGGCACCGCCGGCTGGAAATACCTTGCGGAGCCTTTGTTACATCACATCAAGCCACCTCCAGGAGGAGTACCCAAGACAGACACTGGCGATGACGACGAGGTGATTGACCTAAGTAAAGACAAGGTCCTGGTTAAGCAGAAGGACCTAGTAACTGCACTGCAACGGCTACACGCACTGATCGTTTCACACCCGAATCCTGGCTTGTGCAAGCGGCTGCTCTCTCCTTTACTGCTGCCCCTGTGGGCACTTACCACTTGGCCAAACTCGGAGAAGCCGTTGAGCGAAAAGATCACGGAACCCGCTTCGGAACTGCTCAAGATCTTCCTCAAACTTTCGCCTTCTGCCCCTGTCCTATTAGCCCTCGTCCATAATTTGGGTTACGTTGGCGGCTTTGACAAGAAGAAGCCCGAGTGGGTGTACAAACAGATCGAACAAGGAGACATCCAGATTGTCGACACCAATCGTCCTCTGCAAAAGGCAGGGGAACAATACATCGGCCTCTCACTTCCAGAAATCGATCAAAAGATACCCAAATTGCTGGAGTTGGTTGACTCGGCTTTTTCCGAGGCCGATGTCTCGTCAGTATTCCTCGATCTCTTCGGGCGATGGCTCCAGTCAGCTCGAGGCCAGAAAAAGAGCGGGATACAAATCATCAAAGAGGAAGAGGAGGAGAAGGACCCGATAGCTCAGTTTACCGAGGTCAAGCTCCTTCTAGCCATGATGGAAAAGTTTCCCGAGAAGCTCGCCGGGCAACCCAAACACATCCTCGAGCTAGTCAGCCAGGTGCTCTCAGAAGCCAACAAAGAAGACAAGGAAGAGGCCGGAGAGGACGAAGTTATCCGAGTAGCACTCAGTCTCCTCAACATGGTCATCACCGTCCCCGGCTTCCAAAAGAAGCGCGTCGATCCCGACGTCCTCCGCGTCATCGAATCCTCCCTCGAAGCCCTCTCCAAGACCGGCGACAACGACAATGCCAAAACGGCCTCCAACCTCACCCTCCTCTTGCGCTACCGCGACGAAATCGACGCCCTCGAAGCCGGCGACTCATCCTCATCCACCACAACCGGTCCCACCGACCGCCAAATCGAAGACCGCAAGACCTACTCCCTCGCCATCTCCTACATCACCCAACCCGACTCCCCCCCGCCCGTCCGCTCCGAAGGTCTCAACCTCATCTCCAACCTCATCACCTCCCGCTCGCCCATCCTCGACATCCCCGGCATTTTGGTTCTGCTCTCCACCCTCCTCTGCGAGCCCAACTCTTCGGAGGAAGATTACATCCACCTCCGCTGCATCAAGCTCTACACCCAACTCGCCTCCACCAACCACCCGCGCGCCGTTTTGACGGATCTCATCGACCGCTACCTCGACCCGCGCGAATCCGCCCTGGCGACAGTCGACGCCCGCCTGCGCTTCGGCGAGGCCTTGCTACAAGTCATCGACCGACTAGGCCAGACCTTCACTGGCGACCTGTCCAAAATGACATGCGAAGCCCTGATCAGCCTGGCCTCGCGCCGCGGGCATAGGCCCAAGACCATGGCGCGCCAGGCGCGCGAAGCTAAGGCGCGCGAGCAGAAGCACAAAGAGGCCGAGGACGCGTGGGACGGCAGCGTGCCGGATATGGCGGACCCGATTTCTGCTGAAGAGCAGGCGCGGCT
>HF972914.1:125629-138583 GCA_000604185.2 Neurospora sublineolata FGSC 5508 | reverse complement strand
CTTTGTAGTATTGGAACCAGGTAGAGGATTCCTGAATCCCAGGATCTCATCGTCATATCATGTGGGTTGCAAGCCGGGCGGGTCCCAATGAACCCTTCAGGGTCTCGAGAAACCTGCATACTTGCCTGCACACATTACATTATACGCAGTGTCTATCTACCATACGAAATTTATGGACACTTCCTTCCGGTTATGCATTCAGCCTCCTTTTCCGAACGATTGACCTTCAAGAGTTCGTTCCTCTCCTGTTCTCTTGTATTGTCTCTGGTGTCGTCACCCAAGACCAAGCAAGCATGTTAGTTAGTTGTCTCTCTTATCTTTTTCCTTTCAGTTCATACTCGAACGGAAACGGATATTTTTTTCGGGTCGGAGGCTTTTTTTGCTTCTCTATGAAGCCCATTACCGCCCTCATCGCCCCTCTCTCTCCTGAGCGAGACTGAACGGGTCGTTTCACCTTTTCCCGTTCACTTCATTTCTTTCCTTTCCAAGTTTCGTCATGGTGGTGGTGGGCTTTTGCGGAACAAGCGATCCACTCTCATCCTCGTCAAGTACATGCTACTCCCATGAAGCACTCAGAGTCCAAAAGAGTTCAGATGACAGAGTCAAGTCCAGTCCAGTCAATTCCAGTTCAGTTCAGAGTCCACAGTCCAGACCCGAAACCCCAATCAATGTCCAGAGCTTAGAGCCCAGGGAGCATCTATCCATCCATCCGTTATGCGTCCCCGTCCTTCATCCCGGCCGCAGGAAAGTTGACAGCGTGACAGCGTCGGTGACAACCTCTTCCCGGCCGAGCCACAGCAGTGGGACAGTGGCAGTGAGTTGGGTATGTGGGATGTGGGATGTAGTATGTGTGAATGTGCGGGATGTAGGATGTCGGTGGGATGCAGGATATGGATACCCGCAGGCAGCGCTTAGCCCGCCTTCGCCTCTTCGCTGCTGCGGGAGACGGATAGGTAAGGTAATGTGACTTTTGAGGCTGGCTGCACTTTTTTTTGGTTCCTGCACCTGCACATTCGATCTTGGGTTGGCGATAAGTACATACATATGTGTGTATCCTCCGTCAGGCGAGAACCCCTTTTTTCTCAAGGCGACGCGACGACGAGGGGGGAGGCGACGGTTGCTGGGTCACGGTAGAGACGGGTGTAACACACGATTGTAGGAACTGGATGTGATGCCAGGGTTGTTGATGTTCCTTCCCTTGGCTCCCCACACAATGATTTGGGTTTGCCCTTTCTGCTCTGCCATGGTACTCCGTTATCTGTGATGAAACTGATGGATTCCACTCTCAACAAAAATCCCAATCTATCGATATAGGACAGGCCAGATACGAAAGCTGGAAAGTAATAAGCAATAACTCCAGTCCGACCAGCTGCGCTTAGCCATCGATTCGGCCTACCGCGGCACCCGGGATATGTGTAGCTGCGAAGAGGAGGAGGGGATTGACCCCCTAAATTCCTATCTCCCGAGTTTACGGGACTTTGACATTTCTTTTTCCGTTTTTTCTTCTTTTTCTCTTTTATTCTTCTTCTTTTCACAGCTCGGTCATAACCACCAATGACCGTACGTTATTGGCTCCTATACTTCGATACACGCGGGTGACGGAGGGTCTGTCCCATGTATAAGCCACCATGCAATGTGAAGCCAGGCAAAGTTCAGGGGTAGTAACTTGCTTAGGTATTGTTGAAGAGCCGCGGTTGTCACTACTTAGGCAGTTTTTAACTTTTTGTTTTGTATGTAGTATCCATTATTCTCATAACAACCCGAAGAGCTTATGATCCAGGACGACTATATCTAGATTGGAACAAGCCTGCCCCAACATTAAACGGAAAGTAGAACCATTCAAAGCTTCGCGTCAACCTCGCCAAATAGGTTCAAAAATGCCGTGTGTACTTCGTCTGTGAGATCGCTTGCTTGAAGACTGCGGCCCTTTTTGGCAAATGCCAGACGAGAGCATTCCTAGAGATGATGTTAGCAGTTGCCTTAGTAAAATTGCGTAGTGTGGACCTTGTGATGTCAGGATCGAAAAATGCCGGAAGAAATAACCAGAACCATAAACCAGAAATCACAGCGTAACTCACCCTCGTAATGGCGCTTCCACCAAAGACAGCTAAACTCATCAACTCCTCCTTCTTAAGCTTATTCCCATGATCCCAGAGACCATCAAGGTACGCCTTCCGCCAGCCCAAAAACGTGGCAATACTTCCCGTCAGCGTGTCTCCCTGCCCACCACTCCTCTTCAGCCCGCCCTTCAAGTCCACCGTCAGCGTCACCTTGCCGTCGCTCAGGTAGTCCTTGGCTCCCTTCTGCAACACCATGACGCCGCCGAGCGCCTTAGCCAGCGCCTCTACCTTGGCCGTCTCGCCCGCCGTCTCCTCAGCCTTCTTCACCTCTTCGTCCACGCCGAGCGCCTTGGTCAACCGGCCGAACTCGACCACATTGGGCGTCAAGACGGCATTGTCATATCCCTTGATGAGGGACGGGTCCTTGACCACCAGCAACAGGGCGTCGGCGTCGAGAACCATGGGGATTCCCTTCTCGCGCGCCGCCGTGATCACCTTGGCGCAAGTCTCTTGCATGATCGGGTCGCGGCCGAGACCGGGGCCGATGACGAGGACATGTAGCCGGTCGAACATGGGGATGATCTGGGCGGCTATCTGGGTAGGGTCGGTGTCCGGGGCGGACTTTGTGAGCGAAGATGAGCTGCCGGAGTCCGAGGTGCTGAGGGCCGGCGGGGAGGAGCGCATGAGCGGGTGGACCATGAGGTTAGGAGAGTAGGTCTTGATAACTTGGGCGGCGTTAGGAGTGCAAATTACGTGGGACTGTTCATCCATGTTAGTCGGTCTCGTAGCTGGTGATGTGGAAGTGGCAGTTGGGTGGCTCAAACTTACGAGATCAGAACCCAGTCTCGCACTCGCCATGGCGGAGAAGTAGGGAGCTCCTGTGTAGTCCTCGCTACCACCGATGACAGCTACACGACCCAGTTGTCCTATAGTTTGGGGAATGTCCAGTTAGCTATTTGTCTCTAATCCATCTTCCAACTGTTGTTACCCAGGGGCTACTCCTTTTGTACCCCGAGGCTTGGGAACAGCTTCCCGGCAACCCCAAAGCAACAGTGGCGGAGAAGACAAGCTCGTCTTCATCGAACTGGGTCACTAGACATCACAAGTTGGACAGGACAAACCTTTATGGAATTTCTCTAGCATGGGCGGCACCATTTGCCGCACACGGGCTAGCATCTGCTTGGTAGTCGCCGACATTTCTGGGCCTGTGGATGACTCGGAGGACATATCTAAGAGTGGGAAAGTAGTAGCTAGATCAGTGATGTTGTCAGTTAAACACAGATTCTTCCACAAGAGAGAGAGCTTCAGTGATCCAGAAGTATTGCGCTGCAAAACCAAGTGTTCGGGTCCAGGAACTGTCCAGAGCTTGAAAGATGGGATGGGAACTGGAACGCGTGGGATGACGCCGGGTTGTGCCTTCCACTTACATTGGGTGTTACTTGAGCTCCGACAAAACGACTTCCGAAGTTCAGGGCGATTGATGAGCAATTGGGAACTGAATAGTGTGGAGGAGTAAAACGGTAAGCTTGCCAGTGAAGTCGCAGGTTATTTGAGTGCTAATTCAAAGAAATCCGATAGATTGGTAGCTGTCAATGAAAGGGTTCCAGGTTGTTTGGGTGTAGCTGTGAGCTGCCTTGCCTGGAGCTGTCGCTCATGATGTCACTGACGCTGCCCCGCCAAGCCTCATAATCCCAATTGCTTCAGTTGTCACCGGTCTTTCAGCACAGTCCAAAATCTAAAAAATCGAATATCCCCTTGCACATGTTGGAATCTGGATAGGGCGGCTCGAAATGATTTGGAAGGCAGCTGAAAGTAAATCTGTAACCATCTTGCTCACATGTTCGGTCGTAACTTCATCGAATTATGTTGTTTTTAGAATAAGTACAGGCACCTGGTTGAAAACACATCAGATCGTCCACTGTAATGAGGCAAAAGAATGCACCCAGTAAACCTCTGCACAAGCCTTCCCATTGAGTATAGAATTCATAACCTCGTATTTTCAGTGCCTGACAAAGGGAATCGAGTGCTTGATTGAGACTTGCTCTAATTTACAGTAGGTTCGGCTAGAGAATCTCCCCTTCTCACGCGTCCATTCCTCAGTCCAGCACCCGACGGAGACGGAACACCTTCTTCTAGAAACACGGAACTGCGCGGGTGAAGATGACGGACCCACTGCTCGTTCTCAAGAACCACGGAGAATTATTTCATATTTATATGCATTTAACCGAGGAAGCTCTTGGTGAAGGTCTGGATAACATCACGGAGCTTGGCCTCGAGGTCCTTGCTGATGGCACCCTCCTTGTCGATGGTGGCCAGGATCTCAGCCTCGTTGGTCTTGAGGTGGGCGAGGAAGTCAGCCTCCCACTGGAGGATCTTGGGAACGGGGACGGAATCGAGGAAACCGTTGACACCGGCGAAGATGAGGGGAACCATCTCGTTGACGGCCATGGGAGAGTACTGCTTCTGCTTGAGGAGCTCGGTCAACTGTAGATGGACTTGTCAGCTCTGCACCAAGACATGGGGAGTTCAACTTGTTTGTACTTACACGCTCACCACGGTTGAGGGTCTGCTTGGTAGCAGCATCGAGATCGGAACCGAACTGGGCGAAGGCAGCGACCTCACGGTACTGGGCCAAGAAGAGCTTGAGGGAACCAGCGACTTGCTTCATGGCCTTGAGCTGGGCAGCGGAACCGACACGAGAGACGGAAAGACCGACGTTAATGGCGGGACGGATACCCTTGTAGAAGAGCTCAGACTCCAAGAAGATTTGACCGTCGGTAATGGAAATGACGTTGGTGGGAATGTAAGCGGACACATCACCACCTTGGGTCTCAATGACGGGAAGGGCAGTCATGGAACCACCGCCGTGGGTCTTGTTCATCTTGGCGGCACGCTCGAGAAGACGAGAGTGGAGGTAGAAGACATCACCGGGGTAAGCCTCACGACCGGGGGGACGACGGAGAAGGAGGGACATCTGACGGTAGGCAACGGCCTGCTTGGTAAGATCGTCGAAGATGACGAGGGAGTGCTTTCCATTGTCACGGAAGTATTCACCCACACAGGCCTGCGTTTAGAAGCTTCTAGTTAGCCAGTCTGGGGGCGGGAGTCCGAGGGGAAGAGGTTTGGTGATGTTTGGGGAGGGGAGTGAAGAAATTTAGAAGGGGGTGGGGAAATGCAAAAGGGGTGTGCAGAAATGTGGAAGGGCTCCTCCACATGTTTGAGAAGGGTATGGGCATGATTGGAAGGGGTCTCAAGTTATTTGGAAGACATTCTCCCATGTTTGGAAGGTGTCCGACCAAAATATGGAGGTGTTCGAGTGGCAATTGAAGGGGTCTGGTGATAATTGGAGGGGAATCGATCCGGCAGCCACTTACACCGGTGAAAGGAGCGAGGTACTGGAGAGGAGCGGCCTCGGAGGCGGTGGCAGCGACGACGATGGAGTACTTCATGGCGTCGTTCTCCTCGAGGGTCTTGACGAGCTGAGCGACGGTGGAACGCTTCTGGCCGACGGCGACGTAGACGCAGTAGAGCTTCTTGTCCTCGTCGGAGCCGCTGTTCCAGCGCTTCTGGTTGAGAATGGCATCGAGAGCGACGGCAGTCTTGCCGGTCTGACGATCACCAATGATCAACTCACGCTGACCACGGCCGATGGGAACCATGGCGTCGACGGACTTGAGACCGGTCTGGACGGGCTGGTTGACGGACTGACGGGGAAGAATGCCGGGGGCCTTGAGCTGGGCACGACGCTTCTCCTTGCAGTTGATGGGACCCTTGCCATCGATGGGGTTACCGAGGGCATCGATGACACGGCCGAGAAGCTCGGGACCGACGGGGACATCGACAATTTCGCCGGTACGCTTGACGGTCTCACCCTCCTTGACGAGACGATCGGAACCGAAAAGCACAACACCGACCTGGCCGGCCTCGAGGTTCATGCACATACCCTTGACACCGGAGGCGAACCTGGGGTTGACGGTCAGATATTGGACAAAAGAGTATCCGTTGGGTTAGGGACTGGAACATACTCGACAAGCTCCTCAGCCTGAACGTTGGCCATGCCGTGAACACGGGCGATACCATCACTATACGGAGACGACGTGTCAGCATCCACAAATTCACGTCATGCTCTCGCTAACCACAGCAGCAGCACCGGCAGCAGCATCATCAACATCATGGCGAACATCCAGCTTCAGCGCATCTCGTCGCGGGTACGGTCGGAATCGGAATCGTGGTAGCTGTCGAGTCTTTGTGGTTTTTTTGTTGTTGCGGTTGTTGTTGTTGTTGTTGTCGTCGTCGTCATTGTTGTCGTCGTGTCGTGATATGCTTGCTAAGCTGCTTTCGTGGTACCGCGTCGACCCTGATGCTCTCTGCCGTTCCCCCTCTCTGCCAAGAATCGAAGCCATAACCCAGAAAAACGTACCCGACGGAGAGGACACGGCCGGTCTCGGCGAGGTTGGCCTCCTCCTGGACACCACGGATTCTCTGCTCAAGGATGGAAGAGACCTCGGTGGGAGTGGCCTTGGCGTCGGCGTAGGTGCGGGCCTGGACGGCGGAAACTACAGGTGCGGCATTTCGCTGCTGTCGAGTTAGCCCTAGCCGAACTCCGGTGACATGCTTCACGACACATCGACAGCTCCCCCAACAAGCCCATCGACATCCTCGAGGCCATGCGCCATGATGACAAAGCTCCAGGTGCTCCGGGACCCGATGAGGTTATATAGAAGAGGCGACCGATGATGTTGAAGGTGGATCGGGTGTGCGGAGTTGTTTAACCTACCGCGGCGACTCTGCCGGTGGCAGAGAAGGCGCCGACGGCGCGAGTGCTCTGGCGGAGGGCGTTCCGGAACATGTTGTGGAGGTGTCTGTTCGTGACGAGCAGAAGGAATGCAATCGCAACACAATTGCAATTGCGTGGAGGGGAGATGTAGCGGGAGGTTGATGGAAGTTTGGAGAGCCCGGCGTGAGGAAAATTGTCGAGTGGCCTTGGTTCGAATGGAAACGGTGGGGCGAAGCTTGGACAAGGCCAATCAGAAGTCGGCTGAGAATTTTGCTCTCTACCAGAATCCCGAGCACTCCACCAACCACGCCGCCAAATCGAGAGGTTTCTGAGGTTACTACAAAAAGGAAGCGCATCCGCACCTCACCCACCTTTCACCCGCCATCAATCTCCCTTCCCCGCCTCGAGCCTTCCGAGCCGAAAGATCGAAATCATTACTACATGCCGTGTCTACCTGTACCTCTAGTCCCCCATTTCTGACTGCAGCCCGGCCCCGGAGCTCCGTGACGACAGCAGTCTGCGGTTTCCATCTCGATCCTCTGCCCCGACCTCAGCAAAGGTCCAGGTCTCCAGCTCTGAGCGCCTGCTCCGGGCGGGCTGCTTCCTCAGGTGTCAAGCTCTGGCGGCAGAAGTCTGCCCAGCTGCCCAATAATCCGTCAGGTCGCCCGGGTAATCCCGGAGAAATGTCGCAACCTACCAGAAGCTCTGGCCGCCCCCGGTTGGCGTTTGGCAATTCGGCACCTCGCTCACTTTCAGGCCAGCTCTCGAGTTTCACGCTGGTAGCTCCTCGTACGTTAGCTTCAGCTGTTGGAGTGGCACACTGCACACTGACATCCCAGGCTTCGTCGCCGTCGCTTACCGAGATAGCATCGCCTAGCAACCCATTATCCATTGCATCTTCATTCATTATCCGAAATGTTTCAATTGAGCAGCACCTCGTTGGCGGTCAAACAAATAGCATCGCATCGCAAATGAATGACGTGTGCCAGCTGGCCACACTCCCCTCTCTTCCCGTCCCATCCCCTCACCATTTATCGCCATCTCATTTGACTGGCTGCTAGCTGCCAACGCTTGAACAACGAACTAGATCAGTCCGCCAATATCAACACATCTTTTTTGGTCGTTGTCAAGGCGCTTTTGTGGCATCTCCCCACACTTAACTTGTATCCGCTGGCGGGCCGTTCCAAACATCAAACCTCTTCCCCTCGGACTCCCGCCCCCCCGTTTGAAACCAACCAGACCAGACTGGCTAACAAGAAGCTTCTAAACGCTGTTGACCGCTGTGCCTACTATAAAGACGCTACGAGTTCAAGACCGGATGCTCCCAGCGGGCTTTCGAAAAGATAGATTCAACAATCGATTTATGGTCACCGAGGATGGGTGCATCGTATTAGCCAGTGACTGTCTGAACCAAACTTTTGGGTCGCTATGAGTCTGTGTGTCAACTCGGTTCCTACAGGTATCTGAGCGATACCCCTACCCGCAGGGGAATCTTGATACAAGGCAGAGCCTAGGGAAATTGCTTCGAACGCTTAGAGACACTTTGATCTATTTCCTGCCTGGCCCAATGTATGCTCACTTGTCCACTCTTGAGCACTTCCAGAACGTGTCTAGACCAACCTTTGTACCGAAAGTGTAAATCATCCTGATCTCTTCAGGAGCAAAGGTTCCAAGGGCGGAAGGTGGCTTGTGTTTGCTCAATCATTGAAGCCAATTCAGCTGCCTTCCTGAGATAGGGATAGGGTTATAGCAGCAGCCTGCTTACAATCTGCATCAGACCAGGACCCCCTGCGTTGGCTGTCGCGTGGCGCCCTCCGTCGTCGGTCTCGGTGTCGCAGATACCTTGGCCTAAGTCGAGACCTCGACAACTCCCAGCTCCGTCAAAGGGACCTCCTCGTCCTTGTCCCAAACAGTATCTGAATAGCGACCGAATCGGTCATGTTTTGCCCCTAGGATTCAATTTGTCCTACAAAGAATACAACGCACTGCACGCCGGCCGCGCAGTCCCCGCTGCTATTGAGTAGTAGCACCCTCTCTTTTTCCGGTGGACGGGTCAATCCCGCCAAACAGCCACATCGAAGTGCATCGTGTACAAAAGAAGATTATCTGGGCGCAATCGCTCCTCGCCCGTCCTCACCATGCCATCCATGTACTCGGACGATCCGCTACGGTCTGGCCTCGATCGCTTCAGAGACCATAGTCCCAGCCAGCATCGAAGAAGCATGTCGCAAGAAACAGACTCCACCGTGTCCACGACGAGCATCGTCTTCGATCGCATACAAGAGCGTCTCGACACCAAGGAGTTTCGGTCTCGCGGCACCGACGGCGACGACGACGACTCGCTCAAGGACGAGCTAAAC
Organism: Neurospora sublineolata FGSC 5508; assembly: GCA_000604185.2. Classification (NCBI taxonomy): domain Eukaryota; kingdom Fungi; phylum Ascomycota; class Sordariomycetes; order Sordariales; family Sordariaceae; genus Neurospora; species Neurospora sublineolata. The sequence goes on along the minus strand of HF972914.1, from coordinate 129,386 downwards.
AATGACGATCTCGAGACCGGGCCCTTCTTGGGCAACGCCAGTCCGTCTTCCCGTTCAGACCAGCGCTCGCCCGGCGACGGCCAGCGTATGGATCGCAGTTTGAGGAGATGGCTATTCATCGTTTCGGGAGCGTTGGTCGCTACTTGGGTCATCGGCCTCTTCGTCTTCGTCTCGTCCAAGGCCTACAAGCCATCCTCCTCCTTCGCGCATGACCCCCAAGCAACGGTCACGCACGGCAGTGGAAAGAAGGTCACCTTAGACCAAGTCTTGAAGAATGAATGGCGCGCCAAGAGCCATTCCATCAGCTGGATCGCCGGTGCAAACGGAGAAGATGGTCTTCTTCTGGAGAAGGAGGGCGCCGGGAAAGACTACCTTGTGGTCGAAGATGTGCGGGCTCAGAACCCTTCCTCCGTTCAAGCCTCCAAGAGCAAGACCCTGATCAAGGACAAATCATTTGAATTTGCCAACAAAACATACTGGCCTGCTGTCACGGTTCCTAGTCGGGATCTGAAAAAAGTCCTGCTTGCGACGGACGTTAAAAACAACTGGCGCCATTCATACTACGCTGTCTACTGGATCTTTGACGTTGAGACCCAGCAGGTTGAGCCTCTGGTTCCCTACGATGTCGAGGCTCGGCTCCAGCTGGCGTCATGGAGTCCTACCAGTGATGCAATTGTCTACACACGGGATAACAACATGTTCCTTCGCAAACTCGACAGTGACAAGATTGTGCAGATCACCAGGGACGGCAGCGCAGACGTGTTCAACGGTGTCCCCGACTGGGTCTACGAGGAGGAGGTGTTGGCAAGTGGTGTTGCGACCTGGTGGTCCGACGACGGCAATTATGTTGCATTCCTGCGAACCAACGAGACGGGCGTTCCCGAGTATCCCATCCAGTACTTTGTGTCAAGGCCCAGTGGTGAGGAGCCCAAGCCGGGAGAGGAGAACTACCCCGAGGTCAGAGAAATCAAGTACCCGAAGGCCGGCGCACACAACCCTATTGTCGACCTCGAGTTTTATGACGTGAAACGTGGCGATGTCTTCTCCGTTGATATCTCAGGCCGTTTTGCCGATGACGATCGCCTTATCACGGAGGTTGTCTGGGCCGGGAGGCAGGTATTGATCAAGGAGACAAACAGGGTCAGTGATGTGATGCGCGTCGTGCTGATTGATGTGGGATCCCGCACTGGAAAGGCAGTCAGGACTGTTGATGTCAACGCCATCGACGGTGGCTGGTTCGAGATCTCTCACAAGACCAAGTTCATTCCGGCTGATCCCGCCAACGGTCGGCCTGATGATGGCTATGTCGACACCATTATCCACGACAATGGAGATCAATTGGCGTACTTCACGCCGTTGGACAACCCAGACCCCATCATGCTCACCTCTGGGGATTATGAAGTTGTCGATGCGCCATCTGCCGTTGACCTGCAAAGGAACCTCGTCTACTTTGTTTCCACCAAGGAATCCTCAATCCAGCGTCATGTCTACCAGGTCAAGCTGACCGGAGAAGATATGACACCGGTAACGGATACCTCCAAGGAGGGCTACTACGCCATCTCGTTCTCAACCGGTGCCGGATATGCCTTGGTATCCTACCAGGGCCCAGACATTCCCTGGCAAAAGGTTATCAGCACCCCGAGCAACCCCGACAAGTACGAGCATGTCGTGGAGGAGAACAAAGATCTCGCCGAAGCGGCCAAGAAGCACGAACTCCCGATCAACATTTATGGAACTATCAACGTTGACGGCGTAGATCTCAACTACATTGAGAGACGCCCGCCACACTTTGACAAGAACAAGAAGTACCCCGTTCTCTTCCAACAGTACAGTGGCCCCGTCTCTCAGACCGTAAAAAAGACGTTCGCTGTCGACTACCAGTCATTTGTGGCTGCTGGCCTCGGCTATATCTGCGTTACCGTCGACGGACGAGGGACAGGCTTTATCGGCCGCAAGAACCGCGTCATCATCCGGGGCAACCTCGGAACCTGGGAGTCCCACGACCAGATCGCCGCCGCGAAGCACTGGGCTCAAAAGGACTACATCGACGAAGACCGTCTTGCCATTTGGGGCTGGAGCTACGGCGGCTACATGACGCTCAAGACCCTCGAGCAGGATGCAGGCCAGACCTTCAAATACGGCATGGCCGTGGCCCCCGTTACCGACTGGCGCTTCTACGACAGCATCTACACGGAGCGATACATGCGCACTCCGCAGACGAACCCCGAAGGTTACGAGGGAGCCGCCGTCACCAACGTCACCGCCCTTTCTCAGAACGTGCGCTTCCTCTTGATGCATGGCGTGGCCGACGATAATGTTCATTTGCAGAACTCCCTTACGCTTTTGGACCGGCTTGATCAGTCAACCGTTGAGAACTATGATGTTCACGTTTTCCCGGATAGTGATCATGGCATTTACTTCCATAATGCTAATCGGATTGTGTTTGATAGTGAGTGCACCATGTGTGGTTGTGGCTGAGTTGACTGGATATGCTAACTGAGATGCACAGAACTGACGAACTGGCTCGTCAATGCCTTTAACGGCGAGTGGCTTAAAATCGCCAACGCTCAGCCTAATGGCATGAAGCGGCGTGCTCTTCCTACTGCTTGATCATGCGAAGCAATATCCCGCTTAAGGTAGAGAAATGCTCCATGCTTCTGGCGTTTGGGTGAACAAAGCAGGCGTTTCGGCTTGGTTGGTTATAAGCAGGTGGTCAGTTGTTCTTTGCATACAGTTTCTAGATATATGAGGAAAGGAAAGCATGGTATATCTATACCTTCAAAGTTCTTGTACCTTTGTTGCTCGATTGAGCGTGCATTTTATTCACCTGGCTCCAAAAGACGTGCATCCCGGGGTGTCATTCCGTCAGTTCGGTCCAACCCATCCATCCGTTCAGTTGGTTTTCGGCTTCTGCCCATCTACAATCTGAATACTTCAGTGATGAGCAAGCGAATATGCAAGTGATACTAGCGCAAGGACGGATGGTAGGTCGGTGGTCGTTGGGACCTTCCCCGGATTACCCAGAGTGTATGGGTGGGAGACGTTTCCACGCATACTCGATCCGGCTATTCGGGACGTGATCCCCTTGTAGTATCGTCGCATTGGCATTTCATCTCCAGGAACTTCAGGAACACGATCCCGGCCGAATGGGATTACCTAGGTGTGAGCGGTTGACGATGCCGTCCGCCTAAATCAGCCGGGGAACGATGCGCCGGGATCCAGCACGTAGTAGTAGAAGAGTGTAACATATATAAACAAGCTTTCTCACCGCGCGGAAGTAGTCCCATCGTGCACCTGTCTAGTTGGGCTACCTCTTTCGATATCCCACCTCTCTGCCCTTCAAAATGCACACCCCAGTCATCCTCTCCCTGGTGCTCACCCTAGCAACCACCGTGCTCGCCGTTCCCCAACCTCAGCCCCATCGCCCTCACGCTGCCGCTATCAAATGCCCCCTAATCTTCGACGGCCGCATCAAGACTCGCACACAACTGACCGACTTCGACAGCTCCGCCACCTCCATCTTCAACCCGGACAACGTCAAAGGGTCCAGTCTGAAATGGAGCCAGATCCTCAAGTTCCCTGACCCCAAGGACCTGGGGAGGGGAAGCAGTCGCTTTGCTAATTGCACTCATAAGCCGGTTGAGGTCATGATTACAGATGAGAGTATTTTCAAGACGCAGTATGGGTTTCGGAGGGCTGGGTTGATTTTTAGTGGGGAGTGAGTATACCTGATGACCCGGTGGTGATGACTGGGGGG